>MJUU01051492.1:36519-61050 GCA_002080025.1 Modiolus philippinarum | reverse complement strand
CGTTAATGCTTGATACTACCGAACGATAAGTCTTAAAGACCTGAAACATTCACCATTGTTAATAAGTAATATATGGCCATCTAAAAATGTCAAGGTCAAAGGTCACTGGTCAAGGTCACCGATGACCTTTTGCCTTGTTATCGCTTTAACTCGTAAACTGTAAGAGATAGATGATCAAATGTATTTGAGCGAATGTTTGTCTCATTGAGGTCTACATTTGACACTGGGGTCCAAAATAATTGGACCATTCATTTTGGACCTATTGCCCAAAAACCATTTTTCGGGGTCCGATTTTAGAGTTTTTGGCCTATATTTCAAAACTATTAAAGATACAAAGAAACTATAAGAAGATAAATTGTTCAGCTCAATATGGCCGACAAAATGGGGTCAAGGTCAAAGGTCAAGGTCCTTAGCAACAACGTTATTTGCCATAAAAGTCCTTAGCAACCATAGGCAAAAAGTTTCGTAATGTTGTAAAGAGGAAATGAATGACATTGCAAACCGGAAGTGACTTTCCTGTCCTTAGCAACAAGCTAATTTTTCGAAAAAGTCCTTAGCAACGTTGAGCAAAAGACTAAAAAAGATCAGAACTTTTGTTTACAACACATTTTGAACTGAAATAGACAACAAAATCAAACTCAAACATGTGATCATGGTGAAAACAGGTGAAAGACCTTACAATTGTTCTCTGAACAATTGACCTTTTAATTCTTTTTCTTCTTCTTCTTCTTATTCTTTGTTATTTTTATTGTTCTTCCACACATTCTTGTCCGGAATATTTTGAGAGAACGGTTTAAGGTAATCAATTAAAACTTTGCAGGTAGTTAAATCACAATAACGAGAAGTGCAGGCACCGATAAACATTTCGAAATGACCGCCATTTCTAAGATAGCCGCAAATATACGTCAAAATTTCAACTTTGTCCTAACTCAACCACATTTGATTTCTACGTAAAATTTTTAAGCTGCGAACAAGATGGAAGCATCTAATTAGCTGCCAAGGGCGACATCAGCTATTTCAAATCTATTTAGTATTATTATTATTGTGATAAAAGCGCAGTATTTGTTTTTTTTTGCACACAATTTGTTCTTGTTTTGTTTTTTGTTTTCTAACGTGAATATTGTTGTTCTTCATACTATTTTCCGATAAATTTAATTTGTATAGTCGTATTTGTCTGCTTATTTGATAAAAAGAAAAAGTGCTAATCTGATATTATCTTTACAACTGAAAAGTGACGAAATTTTGTCAGCTCATCCTTAAATACAATGTATTTCCGGCGACCTTTCTGGGTGTAAAGAAACTATTAAAACTATTAAATAATTAAAACCAAACTTCGAAGACACGCATATTTCCAAAATTGAACACCACGCACCCAATTTAAAAAAAAATGGGTGAAATGAGGTGTACCGGTAAAGTTAGCATCTCCTGCTTCTTATAAGACACCCGCCGTGTTGAACATGTCAACTCCGGTAGTTTCCAGTAGAGGAAAAACTTTAATGGCATAGAGAATGATCTGGTGTCATCTGGGAAACAAATATACCATAGGTGTCCACAAGATCGAGATGTCCAAGGTAAAACTTCTGTAGTGATGACTTCAAGTAAATGGTAACATAGCCTTGCTTCAGTAGCAAGGGTATGTTAAGTATCCAATGCATTTCTTTCAAGTACAATTAATACTAAGTTTTCGTTACATACTTACAAATTACATCGAAAATCCAAAGGTTCCAAAGGTTCCAAATCTTTTGGTCCACAGTATGCAAAAAAATTGGAATAAACCATCTGTCTTTCGTGTTTTCTACATTAAAGTCAAAGTGTAGAAGTCAGAGAGCATATTTAAAAAAAAACAAAAACAAGAACAAAAAAAAAAAAACGTCCGTTGGTCTGCTTCCTTTTCAATGCAAAAGAAAAAATATCCTAATTGAAAATAGATCTTTGTTAAAAAATGCAAACAATTCCTGTCTTTCGAGCTCTAACTTTGTAGTCTGTGTATGAGGTTGATACGATGTTACATCGATCTGGAAAAATCAGATTTCCGAGGACAAAATCCGAAATCGATATATTTTTACAAGTCTATCTAACATCGTATCGACCTCATTCACAGACTACAATTTTATATTATTAATTTACACTTAATAAGACACTTTCACCCTTTGTCAATATAAAATAAGTGCTATGTAAAATGTTCAAATTGTTTATTATAATGATGATATAAAATTGATCCTTGGAAAAAAAATAAAATAATTGAAATATATTGAATTACCGTTTAACAAACATTTAGAGTAACATGTAAAATGCATCTCTATTTTTTGTAATATGCCATTAAACTTTTTTAATATGATGTTTTCTAATCAATATCTGAAAATTCAGTTGAGCATGTAATAATTTCGTCACCAATCAAATTTCTCAAACAATATCAAATTAATATAGGCCATGGGCTGAAATCACTTTCCGTGCATCCAACACACTTCCCATCTAGACCGATTTTTTTCAGTCCTCCTATATCCCTCTTAAAAATAAAACAGTATAGGGCCACATTTATAGTACACCACGAAAAACTCTTGTATTTTCGTTTTAACCTAAGTTTCATCTTTTAAGCTCCATAATTATTTAATGATAAGTAATATGTACTGAAATTTGGTACCAAATTAAAGCTAACTTAATATCCTTTATAATGAACTCAAGTTTTGCACTTTACGCCATTTTTATGACCTGGGGATACAAAAAATGTACCCCTCCCCTGCCAAAAAATAGCGAAAATGACAATTTTAAGCTGTCAATTCCTTTCAGATAAACAACCCTCGTCATTTGATTTAGTTTTTATGCCTAACTTATCAGTTGTGATACAATGTTGGAAAAAAAACCATTAAAGTCCATTAAAGTCCATCAATTTTTGATTGCCGTTGTTATAATGATATTTGATATGTAAGCAACAAATCGGATGCAAACATTTTAGTTTCAGACGTATTGTAGTACAGTTCAGAAATGTCAAAATTAGCACCCCTCCCCCTAAAAATTAAGGGAAAATATGAAATATTCAGGCTCTAAATGATTAAAGAATAATGTTTTATTGGAATTCAAGTGTTTATTTCACTTAAGTTGACATGCAGAAGATCATTTAAGTCGATTTAAACTTTTTAAGAGGTCCCTCTTTTACTCTTTTGCTCGAAACTGTATGCAAAATGGGAATTTTTCGTTTTTTAGAATTTCTGCTGTTTTGACTTTGAAATGCAAATACTTCATGAAATTGATATGTAACTTAAAAATGTTGTTTAGATATCCTTTCAATATATCTAAGTCATAAGAAAATATGTTTTTAAACATTTTAGAATAACTACAGTCTCATAAATTACAAATATATAACCCCTTACCACAATTATTCAACACAATTTATTTCATTTTATTCAGCTTGAAAAGCTTAAACATTGTATAAAGGTCCAATAACATATCATTTCAAACACCAAAAATACACAGAGACTCCAATATATCACAAATAAGATCATGTGTGTGGTTTATGGGCAGTTATACAATAATTCAACTTTGAATTTTGTAAAATTCCGAAGTGCTGAAAAATCCCATTTTTCACGAAAATCGTCCAAAATATACAATTTTACCCATATTTGGCGTAAAAATTGCATATTGCGATATATAAAATGCAATTGTTTAAAAGAAAGTAATATATTAGTATGTTTTGTTGATAAAAGTGTACAGACATAGATATTCTGAGGATTTTTTAGCACCATTTTCTTGGGGTAGGGGTAAAATTTTCGGTATTTAGAGTCACATTGAACACTCCTTGTTCTTCCAAACATTGTTTTACAGAACTTATATATCGGTTAGAACAATGAATTGGCATATCTGCATATAAATCCTCCAGATTTGCAACATATAACTATTTAAAAGTGAATTTTGGACAAATCTGAAATGCTGAAAATTCCCATTTTTCATCAATTCTGTACAAAATACTGAGTTAACGCTGACAAGTGGGACTTAAAATGACAAATCTTGATAAAAATTATGCAACATTGTTATATGCAATGCAGATTTTGTGTGTTTTGGTTATTTTGATGCGAATATAGTAAAAAAAATGACTATTATAGGGAAAATTTGTTGGGGTAGGGGTAATTTTTTCCGTATTTATTGTCACATTAAACAGTCCTTGCTTTTCTAAACAGTGTTTTAAGACAACTAATGTATCGCTTAGAACAATTAAATGGCATATTTGCAGATGAATCCTCCAGATTTGACATGTATTACGATTTAACAATGCACTTTGGAGAAAACTGAAATGTTGAAAATTCCCATTTTCCATCAGATTGGGCGAAATATTTAGTTTAAGTCAACAAATGGCTGTTAAAATACCAGCCCCTGATGTAATTCATGCAACACTGTCATATATAACACACATTTTGCATGTTCTGGTTATTTTTATGCGAACATAGACAAAAAATTGACAATTTTAGGGAAAATTTGTTGGGGTAGGGGTAAGATTCACTGTATTCATAGTCACATTAAACACCCCTTGATATTCTAAACACTGTTTTAAGACAACTCGTGTATTGCTTAGAACAATTAATTGGCATATCTTCAGATATATCCTCCAGATTTGTCATATATAACGGGTTAGCAGTTAACTTTGGCAAAATCTGAAATGTTGAAAATTCACATTTTTCATCAATTTTAGGCAAAATATTGAGTTTAAGGCAACTAAAGGCTGTTAAAATACGAAATCATGGTAAAATTTATGAAACATTGTCATATACAACACACATTTCGCGTGTTTGAGTTAATTTGATGTGAACATAGACAAAAAATTGACAATTTTAAGGAAAATTTGTTAGGGTTGGGGTAAGATTTTCGGTATTTTGAGTCACATCAAACACTTCTTATTTTCTTAACAATGTTTTCAGACATCTAATGTGTCGCTTAGAACAATTAATTGACATATCTTCACCTATATCCTCCAGATTTGGCATATATAACGATTTAACAGTGAAATTTTGGCAAATCTGAAATGTTGAAAATTCACATTTTTCATCAATTTCGGGCAAAATATTAAGTTTAAGTGAACTAATGGCTGTTAAAATACGAAATCATGATATAATTTATGAAACATTGTCATATACAACACACATTTTGCGTGTTCTGCTTATTTTTATGCAAACATAGACAAAAAATTGACAATTTTACAGTAAATTTGTTGGGTTAGGGGTAAGTTTTATTGATGTAGGATGTTTATATCACATAAGAATGGCCATTATTTGTAATAGTTGTAAAGCAAATATAATAAGCTTTCATTTGATACCTACTTTAAATGATATCAGTTTTCTTAAAAGTAATATTGGGCAAAAGAATGACAAAACTTAATCAAAATCGGAAATATTCAAAGATCTATTTATTTGGTCTATTTGAAAATAAAACTGTGGTCAATAAATATATGTTAACATTATGTTAACATGTTTTCTATTCAAGAAAATAGATTGAAAAACTAAAAACAAGTTTCAGAATCGGGAATCGAGATGTACTTCGCGTTCTTAAGACCATCAAACATACGCAATTTCCATGAAAATATCTAAATTTTCCTCAATATTTCATAGGGGTAGGGGTACGTTTAATGGCGCTATGGAACGTATAGGGCATAGAAATTGTAAAAATTTGGGTTCTTTGTAAAGCTAATATAATAAGCAATGATTTGATATATCGTTTTTATAACTGGAAAGCATTTGGCCAACATTTTGAAGCAACTGAAAGAAAAACTTGAACGAAAAACGAAATTTTCCAAAATTTCCCTAGGTGAGTCTAAAAATGGGCCCTGTTCCTCCAGTGCGTGCAGGTTATGCTCGTGTTAACATGTTTATTTTGAAGAGGGGATGTATGCAGACTTAAAAAAATGGGTGGGGTTGGGAAGTGGAAGGGGGGTGCACGGGGGGTTATTCCAGCCCATGGACTAATAATATTATTGGATAAAAAGTGAAAAATGTTAAAACATACTAACTATAAAAGTAACTATTCTATAAAAGGTTATGTATATAAATCAAATTTTTCGTTGCCGCGTTCAAAACTGTTACAATTAACAACAATAAAAATACTAAACAAAATTTATTTACACAATTATTATCAAAGCTGTATTAAGATATTGTATCATAGATACATTACATGCTAACGCAACCATTTTACCTATGGGGATCTGTTTAAAATATGTTTCGGAAGTCCGGTACCAAGTCTAAATTATCAAGTTCTCGACAAAAAAAAAATGCAATATTTTTCAACATTTGTTTCGCAAAATTTTCTTTAAACTAAGGAGTATTTCCCTCGTGCATAGCTCTGTCACTATGTAAAATTTTTGGCTTTTTATTTAGATCCTTTTGATTATATGTTCTCTATCAGCTTTTATTTAGATCCTTTTGGTTATCTATTCTCTAGCAGCTTTTATTTAGATCATTTTTGTTATTTGTTCTGTATCAACTTTAACATGTTTTTTTTTTTTTAGTTAATGGACTTCAAACTGTTTTGGTTTGATCTGCACTGATGAGATATAAGTTATCGAAATGCGCATGTACAGAGAACAATTTGACAGTAACTGTTACCTACTAGTATGCGACTTTTAGATTCTCAGTAGCTTCGGTATTTTTGTTATTTGTTACCACTGGTCCGATTTTATTTGAAAAAATGCAATATCAAAAATTAAGAACATTTTCTTCAATCTAAGGAGTATCTCCCTCTTGCATAGGTCTGTCCTTAGCTGATTTGGGCTTTCCTGTTTGGATATCTTGCTCATTTGCTTTTTTTTTTTCTCTTACACATATTTCGGTTCATGGATTTCCATTTTTCGTTCAACCTGCACTGGACAAACATAAGTTGTCGAGATACGGATGTGCTGAAATTAAATTCACAGTAGCTTCGTTATTTTGTTATTAGACATATGCATAACAAACCATTATACAAAAGCAAGTAATTTCTGTTTATTCTCGCTGGATATTAATACCTTAATCATATTACATGTATCCATATTGTCAAAATATTGTAAGCAAAATAAGATCCTTATCAGTATCCTTTCCATACTTACGCTATCAAGTGCCTGAAAACAGAAAATAAAAAGAATTACATGTATTAAGCATCAGGGGTTTGTTCTATCTATGTTAATTTCATCCCTCAAGAAATTCTATGCCGTCACCATAACATCATTGAAAGATATGGCGTGTCAGTATCCCAAATGAAAGTGGACATTTTCAGCTAGATTCCGGATTTGACTATCGACTTTGACATTTTCCCGGATTGAATCACTCACAGTGTGACGGGTTCTGTTAACAGAACAGGACATGCTTACCCTTCCTGAGCACCTGATGTCACTCTCAGTTTTACTGGAGTTCACACTGTGAGTGCCTTCGTTTTGAATGTTGTAATTTCTGTTTCTGTGCTTTGTATCTGTCTATCGTCATTGTTTTCTGTGTTCTCGTTTTGGTCGTGTCTTTGGACTTCGATTTTTGTATATTTCACTCCTTTGTTCCTTCGGTATTCTACTGTCGTTGTTTCTATTGAAATTGTGTCTTTTATACACACATCTCTTAGGTTTAAATTCTTCTTTTTTATGATTAAGTGCATTGTATAACCCAAACAAAAAAAATGTCCAGAGTAACTCGCAAGAATAACTCGTAAAGAAATCTTTCAAGTAGGTTGCAATTTCGATGTGGCAAATTTCGTATGCAAATGAGCTAATAACTCAGTAAAGAATAGCTTGTGAATAAATTGTTTAAATAAACCATAAGGAACTTGTTCTAGGACTCATGCTTCCACTGTTTGGAGTGTTATTTCACATCAACGTTGTTTCCAGTAAATTGCAAACAACTTATTTAAGGCAAATAGATCATTAAAAAAATGAAAGGAATAAATTGTTAACAATTCAAAAATTGGATGCAATAAATCATAAATAACTAGAATGAAATAAATAGTATGCTATTATCACAAAAATTTGTAATAGATTTCACTTTCTGATTCATTGCATGTACATTAATTTCTGTAAACCGTGAAATTTTCGCGGCAGTTTTATTTTCGCGATTTTTGCGTTAGGAATAGAAGCGCAAAAATAAAACGGCGCGAATATACTTGCCTATTAATAAAGTCAAGCGTCAACAAATTGACAGCGCAAATTCAAAATCGCGCAGTCTTAAATCCTGCCAATTTACCGCGAAATAAAGACTGTGCAAAAATTTCCCGGTTTACAGTGATTTATATAAATATTGTTAAAGAAAGCATTATTATAACCTCACCCATCATCACTAACCATGAATGCAAGCCTTTACTGAAAACATACTATTTATATGGAATTTATAAGGGGCATTTTTCTACCTTAATTATTCCATATTTAGTAAATGATTTATTTTCTTTTTTAAATGTTTGTCATGAAGTTTGTTTTTAATTATAAATACCTTGTTGTGGTCATTTCCATAAACTGGCAGATCCACTCTCTCTCTCTCTCTCTCTCTCTCTCTCTCTCTCTCTCTCTCTCTCTCTCTCCTAGATTTTTTTCAAAAATGAAAAATTCTGATATGCACACGAATGTTTGAGGTCTCATGTTTTCTGTTTTTCATGCGTAATAGTAATAAATTGTATACAACTTTTTTCTCAGAATTTTAAGTGTTAATTGAGGTTTAGTTTATAACTATTTTATTTATTCGATGAAATAAAAAGGATCAGACACAATTTATTCCAACTTAGGTGGTCTTCTCCTATATACATTAAATATTACAACATTATATAGTATACAGAGCATGCGACAAGATTATATATTATAAATAAATATGCTTATAAACATAAAGTAAAAAGCAAACAAGAGTGAGTGTAAAATGCCAAGCTGACTGGTGGTGCTGTAATAAAGAAATTAAGACAAAACAAATCTTTTCGAGTGTTTGATAAAACTGTATACATGTAAAAAGATTGCGCAGTTACTATCATAATTTAATCTGGAGTCCCCTTCAGTTAATATTTTCAAGTTAACAACGGGTGTAATTTCCCTGATATTTTCGAAAAGCCTTTCACGTATATCAGAATATTGTTTACAAAAGAAAAAATAGTGATAAGCATCGTCTATTTGAGCTCCACAAATACAACTTGGACTTTGTACTATATTTACTCTAAGAAGGTCGTAGTTTAAGAATGATGCTGCCTTGCAAATTGATTTAATGTGATATTAAGTTTTCTTGGGCCATAATAATAATGTTTAGGTACCAAACAATTTTCTTGCCATTTATTTCGAATTGACTTTTTAAACTTAGATATTGAGTCAACATTACGAACTGTTAACTCAAGTTTGTTCCATTCTTTAACAGTAGATGGGAAAAACGACGAAGAACTTAAAGAGAGCCGACAAAATGGAATTATCAAATCTTCACCATTGCGTAATTGATAGGAAGTAGCACTTTGAATACTTGGTGGGACAAGGACATTTAAATATCTAGGTGCATTTCCATTTTTTGATATTGTAAAAAAGTTGGAGCTTTCTTCTATTTCTTCTTTTTGATGAGGTTTCCCATCCGGTTTCAGCATATATATATATTCAGATTTTGTAAAAATAGGTAATCCCGTGATAATTCTTCCAGCTTCAAGTTGAAGTTTTTCTAATTTATTAGAATCAGATATTCCACAGTTGTCCCAAACTTCACACGCATATTCAAAAAGTGGGCGTATATAGACAAGGTACATTTTTTCTAAGTTGTTTTTTCAATTTCCGCAAAACGCCTAAATGTTTTGAGATATTTTTAATCCTAATCTTAATATGTTCATTCCACTTGCCATCATTTAAAAAGGTAACACCTAGGTGCTTATGGCTAGAGTTAACTGGAATCATTTAATTGTTAAAAACAAAATTTAAATTATCTGCAACACAATTGTTAGAGAAAATCATTATTTCCGTTTTTTCAGGATTGAAAGTCATTAGCCATTTTTGTGACCAGTCATTTAGTCTATTTAAGTCATGGTTTATAACAATTTTAATTTCATCAATATTTGCACTAGAGTATCCCAAGGATGTATCATCTGCAAATAATCAAGTTACTGAAAGAAACTCATTTCCAATCTCATTTATATAAATCAAAAACAAAAGAGGACCTAATACAGAACCTTGGGGTACCCCAGCTTGGACAGTTCTCAAATCTGAAGCAGATTCTGGATTAAACACTCTCTGTTTTCTTTTATGCAGATAATTTTAAAACCAGTTTAATATATTACCCCTTATCCCAGACGCGTTCATTTTATGCAGTAAACCGTTGTGCCAAACTTTGTCAAAAGCTTTTGAAAAATTACAGAAAACAAAACAGCTCATTTCCTTTTTTCCAAAGAGTTCAATTTTGAATTATAAAGTTCAAGGAACTGATGAATAGTAGAATGTTTTTTAAAAATCCCGATTGATATTTATATATTAAGTTATTACTAATAAGGTGGTTATATATATGCTTGTAAATAACTCTTTCCATTACGTTTCCTACACAACTAATAAGAGAAATAGGACGATAATTCGAGGGAAGGGAAGCATCATCCTTCTTGAAAACAGCAGTTACGTTCGCCAACTTCCAAGAGGATGGGTATTTATTTTGCTGAAGAGATTTATTAAAAATTATTTGAAGAGGTTTTGCTACTAGTTTTGGAGAAATATTGAGCATTTTATGGCTTATTTTATCAGGTCCCGTTGCTTTGTTGGGGTTTAAAATTTGTATTACATCAATAATTTCACTTTCTGTCACAGGAATGTCGGTAATCAAATTGTCCGACCTAAAATCAAATTCAGGCAGAAATACATTTTCTTCATCTAATTTTGAAATAAAACTGAAATATCTATTTAACAATTCACATTTATCTGAATCATCATAAACAATGTCCTCAAGGTTTTGATCCTGGATTATATTGCGGAGTGGTGGTATAGTGTTGTGTCCCTTGTTAGATTTAATTAACATGCGCATTTTCTTCCAAAAAGATGTAGAATTAGAGGAATCATTGAGTAAAAAATTGTCTAAATTATTTTCAAAGTTTTCTTTTGCATATTTCTTCATGTTATTAACTTTATTTCTTTGTTTTTTTATATTTGGTTTTATTATTTTCCGTATTATTTTTAAGTACTTTTTTCTTAGTCGATCCTTAATTCGCATTTCCTTTCTAAGTGAGTTGTTAAACCAAGCTTTATCAAAATTGTTTTAGATGGAGTACATTCCCTTGAAATTTCAAGAAATAGTTTAGTAAATTAATCACATATAATATCAACATCATTGATATGTTCAAACTTTTTTGTCCAATTGATTTCATCATTAACTTCCGATTAAATAGATTTGTATCGATCTGATCGTATTGCCAAATTTCACGTGTAAAAGATTTTGCGATCGATTTCTTGCTTTCAATTACTGAAACAGCAGCGTTATGATCACTAATGAAATCGTGCAATTCTTATACATCTGAATAAATACAATTTAAAGAATCACTTAAAACAAGTAATAACTGTGTTCGCAAGCGAAACACAAAAGTCTCCCAAACGAACTCCCATATTCAGCAACCCTGCTGTCAAATTTCATGCAATTCTGAGCACTTTGAATTTTCCCGCCTTATTTCGGTTTCCATGGTAACGGTCGCCATTTTGAAAATTTTAAGACCAAAAATCAATTCTGTGCATGCTAGGCAATCTTTCTGTCAAATTTCATCCAATTCTGAGCACTTTGAATTTTCCCGCCTTTTTTCAGTTTCCATGGCAACGGTCGCCATTTTGAAAATTTTAGGACGGAAAATTAATTCTAAGCATGCAAGGCAACCTTCCTGTCAAATTTCATCCAAATCTGAGCACTTTGAATTTTCCCCCCTTTTTTCAGTTTCCATGGCAACGGTCGCCATTTTGGAAATTCCGAGCCCTGATGGCACATCTTTTCATTGGCCTCTACCAGCATGTGAAGTTTCATGAAGTTCCAGTGACCGGTCTTCGAGATAGGTCGCCATTTTGAAAATTCTGACACCAGAATTCAATTCCACACATCATAGGCAACCTCTGTGTCGATTTTTATCCAAATCGGAGCACTTTTAATTTTCCCGCCTTTTTTTCGTTTCCATGGCAACCGGCGGCATTTTGAAAATTTCCAGACAATATGCACAACTTCAGATGGTGTTCCAACTTCCTACCAAGTTTCAATACCCTAGCACTTACCATCTCTGAGAAAAACTCCGGACAAATATTTGTGCGGAAAGGAGAAGACTAATAATAACTAGTGTTCCTATGTTTGGATACTAACATAAAAGTCTCCCAAACCTCCCATGGACACAGGAGATGGCTTTTTATTTGAGTTCAGCACAATCTTGACAACCCATCTGTGAAATTTCATCCAATTTGGAGCACTTTCAATTTTGCCGCCTTTTTTCCGTTTCCATGGCAACGGCGGCCATTTTGAAATTTTTTGGTCCAAAAATGCGTTCTACTATTTGAATACATCCTTCCTGTGAAGTTTCATTCAATTTGGAGCACTTTTAATTTTCCCGCCTTTTTTCCGTTTCCATGGCAACGGCGGCCATTTTGAAAATTTCAAGACCCAAGTGCACCCCAAGGCATGGGTATCTATCATCCTGTGAAGTTTCATAAAGATCGGACCAATATTCTCCGAGAAAACTTCCGGACAAGTTCAGTGGCGAAGAAGAGGGAAGAATAAAAATAATAATAATAATAAGAAGAAGAAGAAGAAGAAACGGTAGTAAAACAATAAGTCTCCCCAAACTCCGTTTGGGAGACTCAATAATAATAATAAGAAGAAGAAACAGAGCAAAAACAATATGTCTCCACAAACTTCGTTTGGGAGCCATAATAACAAGTAATAACTGTGTTCGCAGAGCGAAACACAAAAGTCTCCCAAACGAACTGCCATATCCCGCAACTGTCCTGTGGAATTTCATAAAATTCTGAACATTTGAATTTTCCCGCCTTTTTTCGCTTTCCATGGCAACGGTCGCCATTTTTTAAAAATTTACGGACCAAAAATCACTTCTATGCCTGCTAGGTAACCTCCCTGTCAAATTTCTTCCAATTCTGAGCACTATGAATTTTCCTGCCTTTTTTTCGGTTTCCATGGCAACGGTCACCATTTTGAAAATTTTAGGACCAAAAATCAATTCTATGCATACTAGGCAACATTCCTGTCAAATTTCATCCAATTCTGAGCACTGTGAATTTTCCTGCCTTTTTTCGGTTTCCATGGCAACGGTCGCCATTTTGAAAATATTAGTTCCCAAAAACAATTCTATGCATGCTAGGTAACCTTCCTATCAAATTTCATCCAATTTTGAGCACTTTGAATTTTCCCGCCTTTTTTCAGTTTCCATGGCAACGGTCGCCATTTTGAAAATTTTAGGTCCAAAAATCAATTCTATGCATGCTAGGCAACCTTCCCATCAAATTTCATCCAATTCTGAGCACTTTGAATTTTCCCGCCTTTTTCACGGTTTCCATGGCAACGGTCGCCATTTTGGAAATTCCAAAACCGGAAGACACATCTTCTCATTGGCTTCTACTAGCATATGAAGTTTCATGAGGTTCCGGTCACAGGTCTTCGAGATATGTCCCGGACAAAAATTTTACGTTGGAAGAACAAGAAGAAAAAGAATGACAAGTGATGATTGTGTTTGGATGCAAACACAGAAGTCACCCAAACGACCCCCAAATCAGAATTCATGCATTCCTAGAAAATTAAGTCCAATTTGAAATACTTTGAATGTTTCCGCCTTTCACCCGTTTCCATGGAAACAGCAGCCATTTAGATTATTTCAAGACCAAAAAATCATTTCTTTGCATAGTAAGGAACATTTTTGTAAATTTTCATCCAATTTGGAGCTCTATTAATTTTCCCGTTTCGGTTACCATGGCAACGGTCAGGATTCTGGAAATTCTGACACCAGAATTCCATTCCACACATCACAGACAACCTCTGTGTCAATTTTCATCCAAATCGGAGCACTTTTAATTTTCCCGCCTTTTTTCCGTTTCCATGGCAACGGTCCCCATTTTGGAAATTCTGACACCAGAATTCAATTCCACACATCGTAGACAACCTTTGTATCAATTTTCAGCCAAATCGGAGCACTTTTAATTTTCCCGCCTTTTTTCCGTTTCCATGGCAACGGCGGCCATTTTGTAAATTCCAAGACATGATTGCACATCTAGGCATGGGTATCTTGCATGGGGTCAAGTTTCATAAAGTTTGGTCCATCCATCTCCGAGAAAACGGTCGGACAAAGTTCATGCGGAGAAGAATAATAATAAGAATAATAATAAGAAACGGGGTAAAAACAATAAGTCACCAAACTTCGTTTGGGTGACCTAATAACTAGATTTGCAATTGCAAGCAATAGCTGATGTCGCCCCTGGCAGCCAATTCGATGATTCCATCTTGTTCGCAGCGTCAAAATCTACCTAGAAATCAATTTTCGTTGAAATCGGACAAAGTTGAAATTTTGACGTATTTTTGGCGGCCATCTTGGAAATGGCGGCCATTTTGAAAATTTTGTTTGCATAAATTCCTTCCTCTGATTTTATTGAACATCTTTGCAAAATATGAAGAAATTCTGCAAAGCAGTTCCAGAGTTATTGAATCTTCGGTTTTTTAACGTAAAATGGCAGCCATCTTGGAAATGGCGGCCATTTTGAAAAAAATTTCACCGTTAGGCATAACATCACATGGTGTTCCAACTGTGTGCCAAGTATCAAGTGATTCTGTTCAGGCAACTCTGAGAACTCGCGTGGACAAAATTTATTGGAAGTAAAATAATAATAAGAAAGCGTAATAATAATAACAAAGAAACGGAACTTCGTCTGGGGCGACATAATAATAACAAGTAAGAACTGTGTTCGCAGAGCGAAACACAAAAGTCTCCCAAGCGAACGCCCATATACACCTAGCCACCTGTGAAATTTCATCCAATTCTGAGTACTTTGAATTTTCCCGCCTTTCTCCTGTTTCCATGGCAACGGTCGCCATTTTGAAAATTTTAAGACCAAAATTCAATTCTATGCATGCTAGGCAACCTTCCTGTCAATTTTCATCCAATTCTGAGCACTTTGAATTTTCCCGCCTTTTTTCCGTTTTCATGGCAACGGCCGCCATTTTGAAAATTTTGAGACCAAATTCAATTCTATTCATCCTAGGCAACTTTCCTGTCAATTTTCATCCAATTCTGAGCACTTTGATTTTTCCCGCCTTTTTCCGTTTCCATGGCAACGGTCGCCATTTTGGAAATTCCAAGACCGGATGGCACATCTTCCCATTGTTCTCTACCAACATATGAAGTTTCATGAAGTTCCGGTGAAAGGTCCTCGAGATATGGCCCGGACAAAAATTTTACGCCGGAAGAAGCGGAAAAAGAATAATCCTATGTTGGGATACAAACATAAAAGTCTCCCAAACCTCCCATGGACACAGGAGATGGCTTTCTATTTGAGTTCAGCACAATCTTGACAACCCATCTGTGAAATTTCATCCAATTTTGAGCATTTCTAATTTTCCCGCCTTTTTTCCGTTTCCATGGCAACGGCGGCCATTTTGAAAATTTCAAGACCCAAGTGCACCCCGCGGCATGGGTATCTTTCATCCTGTGAAGTTTCATAATGATCAGACCAATATTCTCCGAGAAAACTTCCGGACAAGTTCAGTGGCGAAGAAGTCGGAAGAATAATAATAATAATAATACTAACAAGTAATTACTGTGTTCGCAGGGCGAAACACAAAAGTCTCCCAAACGAACTCCCATATTCATCAACCCTCCTGTCAAATTCAACCCAATTCTGAGCATTTTAAATTTTCCTACCTTTTTTCCGTTTCCATGACAACGGTCGCCATTTTGAAATTTTAAAATCAAAAAATAATTTCAATGCATTCTACGCTACCTTCCTGTTAATTTTCATCCAATTCTGAGCACTTTGAATTTTCCCGCTTTTTTTCCGTTTCCATGGCAACAGCCGCCATTTTGAAAATTTTAAGACCAAAAATCATTTCTATGCATGCTAGGCTACCTTCCTGTCAATTTTCATCCAATTCTGAGCACTTTGAATTTTCCCGCCTTTTTTCCGTTTCCATGGCAACGGCCGCCATTTTTGAAATTCCGAGACCAGATGGCACAACTTCTCAATGTCATCTACCAGCATACGAAGTTTCATGAAGTTCCGGTCAACGGTCTCCGAGATATCTTCCGGACAAAAATTTTACGCCGGAAGAAGAAGCGGAAAAAAATAATAATAAGAATAATAAGAATTGAGCAAAAACAATAAGTCTCCACAAACTTCGTTTGGGAGACTTAATAAGAATAATAATAATAATAAGAAACGGCAGTAAAACAATAAGTCTCCCCAAACTTTGTTTGGGAGACTTAATAAAAAGAATAATAAGAACTGAGCAAAAAACAATAAGTCTCCACAAACTTCGTTTGGGAGACTTAATAAGAACTGAGCAAAAACAATAAGTCTCCACAAACTTCGTTTGGGAGACTTAATAACAGGGTCAAGCAAGGTTTAACTGATGTCAGTCACTCGAGTGGGCTTATCAATTACATTTGTAAAGTTAAACAATCTCATCAGATCAGATAGTTTGTTATTATTTTCATTAAATAGATTAGCGTTCACATCTCCCGTTGTCACGATATTTCCGTTTATACCGAGAGCCAGATCAATCGCATTTGTTAAGCGCGTCCAATAATGGATATCAGTCCACGGAGGACGATATGTATGACACAGAAGAAATGATATCCCCTTAAAACTTACAAGAACCCAAATTATTTCGTCAATATCATTCTCTGAATTATATTGTCTTTCAACAATTATATCTTCTTTATGGTATATTAACAAGCCACCCCCTTTCGAACCCCCTACCAACATCGACACACCCGTTTCTTCGGTGAACTTGATTTGAAAACGAACTTAAATGAATGTTTTAATCTGCCACCTGTTCATCTATATGTGTTTTAGTTACTACTAACAAATCGAAATCTTCGGCAAAGTTATCTAAAAAATCAATTTTATTTCGAATACTACGAATGTTGACATTGCATACAGATATATTTTTCCGGAAAAATTGTTTTCTGAGCTTGAGACTAAAATCATATCGTTGGTTTCTGGACCTGGATTAATTTCAACATTACCGATGATCAAAACATAATGGAGCACAAATAGAAGAAATAGTGCATTTACATTCAAATTGATACTCTGGAGGATAAATAGAGCTGCTGTAAAACAAAAACAACGTAAGTTTGTTAATAAAATATTTTTAAAACTGTCAGCTAGAATGAAAAAAGATCTGTAAAATCTACACGTACGGACATGAAACAAGCCCATTGCTGCCCTGTATGCCTCCGTACTATTACCCATTTGGCGATAAGCACAGAGTCACCGCAAAGCAGTCATAGAATGTCACGAAGGGGTCTAACAATAATAAGATTTAAAAAAAGCACTTCCTGAACTGTTCCATGTTAAATAGATACTGTATCAGAAGACTATAAACCGTATATATAAATATTTTAATATTGAGATATGAATTAGGATTATGTTGCACTCAAAAACACTGTATTAAGTAATTCGATTTTTAGGTTAGACGCTTCATTGCTGAACTTATCATCGCGTTTGTAATTTGACATAGACTTACAGTATACACTGTAACCAGAGGCAGGCATATATAATAAATACAATAACATAATGTAGAACTAGACAGAAAAAAAAAATATCCTTTAATTTAATCCTCTAGTATGGCAAATCAGCAATATATATATGTACACACATATTCATGTTCCGTTTTCGTGGATGCTGTCCAGCAACCGGGCAGCGTGCTGATTCACACATGGCAGCACATATGGCACTAGATCCAAGCCATGTGTGCATCTTCACACTACACGCAGCTGGACAACACACATGAAATCAAGTCAAAGAGTAAGTAGTGAAGAATTTCAACAGAAAACACAATCTGTTATAAAAGAGAGGATTAAATATTTCTAATATTTATTCAATCGTGCCATGTTGGAAATTACCCTTTTTTCTCTTATTTATTTTGTTCACTTTATTCTAAATATCGCCAAATTATCTAAAACTATAACAATACAGACCGTCAGATAACAAATCTTTAACTTGTCGAACACACCCCAAGCAGGTTGAAATTGGGCGTAACAGCATTACATTATTGCACAGTAAATATTTTCTGTTAATAATAATAAGATAAATAAATACAGGATAAATTTGATCAAACATATATACATTCCACACCCAAAAAGAAATGACCAAAACTTAAACAAAACAAATACGATGAGAAGAGAAACCACTGTGAGAAAAAAAAATATATATAATTATATAAACCGAATCAAACACATAGCATGCAATTGATGACATCACATATTATATTGTGTACTAGTCGTTACTGTAGAGGAACAGGGCTTTACGATAAGGAATCTTTAATTTGACATAGAAAGCACAAAAGAATAACAAAAGGAAGTGAATAAAAAGGGCGATATAATATATATTGCTAAATGTTGGACAGTTATAACAACAGGGATACCAAGTTTTGTCATACCACTTCAACAATGTCAAATCGTGTACATTGGATCACTCTATTTTTTATTCAACAGGTAAATTGTGATAAGTTTATTGGGGGGGGTCATGACTTGATACTAATTGAGGTTGAATAACAAATAACCAATATGATCTAAATGTAAAGACGAAATCAGCTGAGGACAGAGTTTTGAACGAAGGAGATACACCTTAGTTTTCAACAAAATTAACAAAAAATTAGATATTGTAAGGTTCGAAATAGAATCGGAGTTCGCCTGGTGAATATCCTCGGTGAGTAACAGTCTACCAGCAGTGGTATCGACCCTGTGGTAGCAAATAACAAAATACCGAAGTTACTGTTAATTATATTTTCTGCATAAACAAATAAAGGAAAATACAAGTTTGTACGGCCTTAATCAGTTAATTGTAAACTTTCAATGTTGAAACTTATTTGATTTAAATTTTGAGGTCGCCTTACGCTTAATGAAATGTTTGTTAAATAATACTTTACCTTGTTATATTATCACGCAAGTCGAAATTATCAAAGCCTGTGTGATTCCTCTAAAATGATAAAATAACATACTTCTTTAATATTAGAAATAAGTTTGAGCAAGTTTTTTTATAATGAAAATGTGCTGGCCATTTTTACTTTCTTGATTTTATTCTTGTAGATGAGAGGACTGATATCCATATTTTTGTTCAATTTCCCTGAATATTTTACGAAAGGATGTCTTGAAATGTTATTTTCGATTTTTGACTTAGGTTTTTGTTTTCTATTATTTCTATCTTTGCATTCGGTTTGTTTGTGCTGAAACATCTTAATGAATGCATCTCTTTCTACTAAAATCACATACATTTTTTTTTAAATATAACAAAATCTAACAAAATTTCAAAGAATTTATAAATACTTACGATGCAAAACATTTACTAATGAGCAGCATATATATTCCAAAATAAAGCACGTAATTTTTATGTGAAATTGATTGTGTAGATATTATTTACCAAAAAGAACGGACACTAAAATAGGCTAATAATAATTCCCAATACTGTCTTTTTCTTGATTTAGCTATCATCATTACTCTGATAAAAATATGAAAAAGGATCGTTTTAATTTTAGTATTACTAATTACCGTTTGTTGAATGCGACGTTCATATAGCTAAAATCTACTGGGTGTATGATTATATCTCGACATATACGATTCGCATTCAATTGTTCTACTCTTGTCGTTTTTAAAAAAAACGTAAGCTTACTATCACATCCAAACTTCTACAGCAGGGTTACATATTTCATAAATGACAGAATGCCTTTAAGAAAATATATAGAAGATATGAACATATCGTTGTCTCATTGACACATTCCCCGTTTCCTTTCTTTTTCCTATTACCTGTGCAAAAAAGCAATTTACGAACACAGCTTATTAGTAATAGTAATTCTTATCTTCTGAATTCGAAAAATGCCAGAAATTGACCCAGTACCTAACGTTGTTTCCGTTTCTTTTTTGTCTCATTTTTGTTTTTCCTGTGCAATTCCCTGCATAACAGTCCGAGGCATGTCATTGTAATTTTGAGCCATTGCAATTATTTCGCGATTTCTTTTTTTTTATTTAAATTAATTCAAATTTTAAGTGAAGTACCTGTTGTTATCAATTTATATGAAGCATTGATTCATCTGATTCTGGCACATCATTCTAAATATGCTTAATGGATAGTCTTTTACATATCTATAGTATGGTTGCCAGATGCGGCCATTTTGAATTTTCGCCTTTTCTCCCTTCACTTTCCAAAGAGCGAAAAAACGAAAAAATCGAGAAGGCAAATACGGGGAAACACGGAATAGAAAAAAAACGAAAACGCAAAAGTGAAATCAAAGACAAGTGCTACGTGTATATACTCAAAACAGAAACTTTATACTGAATCATTTGACACTTTTGAAATGACTATCAATGGCCATCAGATTACTGAAAGTCATAGTGAAAAGCTACTTGGTGTTTTCATTGATTCAACTTTTTATGGGGACCTGGGTGGCCGAGTGGTTAAGGTAGTTCTACTACCTATACAACCACTGTAGTCTATCACCACTGCGGTGTGAGTTCGAGCCCCACTTTGTACATTAAAAGAAGGGTGCACTCGACTTACAATCGTTAGTGTTCAGGTATGTCAGTCACCTGCCCAAGGTCGGTGGTTCTCTCCGGGCACTCCGGCTTCCTCCACCACTAAAACTGACCGTCATGAGATAGCTGAAATACTGCTGAAAGTGACGTTACACCCCATATCAATCAATCAAACAATCAACTTTTTATGGACTGAACATATAAATTATATTACTAAACGGGTCAATTCATCTTTGGCATTACTCAGGAGAATAAAGAAATACTTGAATCACAAGACGAAATTTTTTTTTCATAATGCGTTTATTCTTCGTCATTTTGATTTTCGTAATTCAGTTTGGGGGAAATGCAGTAAATATCTGATTGAAAGCCTATTAAAATTGCAAAAAAGCTCCAAGAATTATACTAGATGAACACGATTTTACAAAACCATCTGGAACTATTTGAACAATGTGGTATCGTTCACATGCCAAAAAGAATACTTTACCACAAGGCATTATTGTTGTCTAAATCTAAAAATAAATAATTCCCTGAATAGTAACGGGCGTCGTATATATTATGTCATATTCAATTCGGGTTTATATTTTTTAATAAAAAAAGCTTCTTTATTCACCCGTTCTATTTCAGTGGTATTATTTGCACATTGGTATAATGTTATAAAGACGCTCGTTACTTTATAAAGTGTGATCTATTTTTAAACATTGGAACGTTACTTTCAGTTTTCATTTAATTGTTCATTATTGTAACGTAACGTTGTCGTATGAGATTTTAAAGTCTATGAAAACTGCAAGTTCCGGTTCCGGTTTTGGTCATGTACTTGCAGATTTCATACGGGGGTTTATGAGATTTTAAAGTCTATGAGATTTTAAAGTATATGATGTACGGCCGAAATATTTCAAATATGCTTTCTATATAGATTAATCTAACGTTAGATTAGGATTATACGAATAAAATATTTATTAAACTGTTAGAAATATTAACATGACAAAGCAATAATTAGCTATCGAGAAAAGAAGTTTCCGACGGAGTTAGTGGGGATCGTTTAAGTTTTGCAGTAAATTGACTGTAAAATATGGAGAAACAACATTATTAGAAAAAGTGCAAAATGTATGCACCATTTAACAATCAATAGACAGAGACACATCAACAGGACGGAATTTATGTTTTTACTGTTTGGGTGTGTGTGTGGGTGGGTGGGGAAGGGATTGGGGGAGTCAGTGAATTTCTTTCTAGAAAAAAAATTGAATGCAAATTAACGAATTGTTTGTAGTTTTTTTATATTTCAAATCATTACTGAATAAATTATAAATTTTACATTTTATATGTTCCTATTTTCTTGAAATCCTGTGACTCTGTCTTGCAGTATTTTGTGGTTATAGAAATGTTTTGAGAAAAAGCTAATGACATTATTACAAACTAACCTACACAGAACTTAAACAGTCACATTTTATGACCCAACTTGACCATAAATAACCATAATTGATCAAAATTATTAATCGCAACTATTTCCACAGCCATGAAATCTGCAAGCATAAGGTCAGAAAGGCATTTTATTACCCAACCTGACCATAGATAGCCATAATTGATCATAATTATCAATCGCAACTATTTCCACAGCCATGGAATCTGCAAGCATAAGGTCAGAATGGCATTTTATTACCCAACCTGACCATAGATAGCCATAATTGATCATTATTATTTATCGCAACTAGTTCTGCAGCAATGAAATCTACAAGCATGAGGTCAGAATGACATTTTATGACCTACCCTGACCATAAATAGCCATAATGGCCCAGTCCTTTAATTTCAGCTTCCGTTATATAGATGATATTTTATCACTAAACAATCCTCGCTTTGGTGATTTTCTTCATCTTATCTATCCAAAAGAGCTAGAAATTAAAGATACTACAGATACTTCCACATCAGCCTCGTTCCTTGACCTTCATCTTGAAATTGACAAAAGAGGTACACTACAAACTAGGCTATATGACAAACGTGATGACTTCACTTTTCCAATAGTCAACTTTCCCTTTCTTTGTAGCAACATTCCAAAAGCACCAGCATACGGAGTTTACATCTCCCAACTCATTCGCTACTCAAGGGCCTGTGGTCGATACAGTGACTACCTTGATAGAGCTCGGTTGCTTACAAATAGGCTACTTAAGCAAGGGTATGTTGCCCATAACTTGAGGTCATCACTACAGAAGTTTTACGGTCGACATCACGATCTTGTGGACCGCTATGAGATATCTGTTTCCCAGATGACAACAGATCTTTCTCTTTGCCAGTAAAGTTTGTTTTTCCTCTACCGGATTTGACTTTACTACCGGAGTTGACATGTTCAACACGGCGGGTGTCTTATAAGAAGCAGGAGATGCTTACTCTACCGGTGCACCTGATCTCACCCATGGTTTTTATTGGGTCCGTGTTGTTCATTTTTGTATATGTGCGTGTCTTCATTTTCTTTTCTGTGTCATGCTCATGTTATGTCTTCGTTTTTTTGTTTTTCCGACGTTGCCATTGTCCTTGGATTGTTCTTTTTAGACTGACGGTTCGGTTCTCACTTACTTTATCATAATTATTAATCGCAACTAATTCAACAGCCATGAAATCTGCAAGCATGAGGTCAGAATGACATTTTATGACCCAACTTGACCATAGATAGCCATAATTGATCAAAATTATAAATCGCAACTATTGCCACAGCCATGAAATCTGCTAGCCTCAGGTCAGAATGACATTTTATGTCTCAGCCTGAGCACAGATAGCCAAATATGGTCATAATTATTAATCGCAACTATTTCCACAGCCATGAGATCTACAAGCATAAGGTCAGAATGGCATTTTATGACCCACCCTGACCATAACTAGCCATAATTGATCATAATTATTCATCGCAACTAATTCCACAGCCATGAAATCTGCAAGCATGAAGTCAGAATGACATTTTATGACCCAACTTGACCATAGATAGCCATAATTGATCAAAATTATTAATCGCAACTATTTCCACAGCCATGAAATCTGCTAGCCTCTTGTCAGAATGGCATTTTAGGTCTCAGCCTGAGCACAGATAGCCAAATATGGTCATAATTATGAATAGAGACTTTGTCAACAGCCATGAAATCTGCAAGTATAAGGTCAGAATGACATTTTATGACCCAACCAACTAATAAATAACAATATATGGTCAGAATTTTTTTTACAGAATTTTATCATAGTTATGAAATTTGCTAGTCTCAAGTAAACCATCCCATATAGATCTAACCATTCAGGGTCATTATTTTTCATTGCAACTTTTATCACAGCCAAGAAGTTTGAGCCATATTTTACATATTTCTAAAGAAATACAAAAGTTCTATAAGCTATAATAAAACTGCTTCCCATGCTTTTTTTTTTCTTTCCTGATAAAATCACTACTGAGAAACGTGACTTTCATTTTCGCTAAAGTACAAGCACTTACATACATAATTAAATCTGACAGAAAATTAAGACCAACAGTGCTTCTTCCAATTAAGAAAATTTAATGTTTTGCAAAATAATGTGAGATATGTCACATCGCAGTTTGAATAAAACAGAGGTTTCCCCGCAGATTTCGCATTTCCGGAACTTGCAATTCTCACGCCGGAAGTTAACATAGCGAAAACCGGAACCGGACTTGCAGTTTTCATAGACTTTAAAATTTCATACGACAACGTCATATGGTAACGCTTGACAACGTCTTTTTATACCTTTCATTTACACCATGAATATCTGTAAGAACAGTGAAACCGGTAGGGATGGAAAGGAACATTTGTTTGTGACTATTTTATGTGAAGTATTTTTAATATGTGATTTATATTAAATCATTGTGCATCTTCAAGAACTTTTTGATATATATATATATATATA
>MJUU01051492.1:13335-29683 GCA_002080025.1 Modiolus philippinarum | reverse complement strand
TACTCAAAGGATACATGGCAATAGTCTCTGTTACTAAAGCTTTTAGCTCCTCCTTTAGCATCAACGACGGTTCTCCAACAATGCCTCAGGTGCCCCCATGTCAACTTGACGTCTGCTTCTGTTTCTCTTTGCCAGGTGAATCCTGGAAACAATCGCTTTGTATTTCCTTGCAATTGTAGGGCCAAGAAAGATACTTCTGTGTGATGTTTGTTGTTTGTTTTCGTATGATGTGACCAAGCATCAACGATTTTTTGAAAATGGCCGCCATTCGAAATTTTGTTATCGCGATATCTCGGAAACGATAAAAAATTTATGTAAACATTATGTTGCAAAAATACTCCTCTCATAAAGATCTACATTTATGGTTGGTCAAAAATTTGTTTTGGTCCGCCATTTTTAAAATGGCTGCCATTTGAATTTTGTTATTGCGTTATCTCGGAAACCATTAAAGATTTATGAAAACATTATGTTGCAAAAATACTCCTCTCATTATGATCTACATTTATGGTTGGTCAAAAAACTGTTGTTTACGTAACTTCTTTTTACCAAAATAGAAAACAAAAACAAACTGAAACATGTAATCGTGGTGAATATTGGTGAAAGACCTTGCAATTGTTCACTGAACAATTGACCTTTTAATTTATTATTATTATTTTTCAGTAACTGACTCTCTTATTCCTCATTATACCTGTACATAAAGAGAGGCACATATGATTGTTTGACGGTTTTATTAAAATTCTCAAAAAGATGCATAACTACTAGGGATGTCAACTAGTACTCGAATACTCGAGTATCGCTCGGAAGGTACGAATATCGAGTACCTAATTGGTACTCGAATACTCGGCGTCAAAATTGTCATTCTCTTTGTTAATACGACTGCCTCCGTATTTCAGAGTATTACGCTTTAAAACATAATTACATCGTTATTGCCCCTAGATATATACAATGAACTAACATATATTGATAATCTAAAGAAACGTGTAGTCAGTCTATGCTTCGTAAAATTCAAAAGCAAATATCTCCAAAAATTTTTTTTTATCATGTTAAATTTCTCACAAGCGATTTCTGTATTAACAAAGTTAAAAGATCTGAAAAAAGCGAAACATTTTTTAATTTTCATTTTCTCTAAAAAAAAATAGTAAATTAAAAAGAATACTTTTTCAGCCCCAAAAAAAACAATGAAAACTGAATTCTTTGTTGTAACAAGTGTAAGACATGGGCAGAAATAACTCTGTTGGTAGCTGTAAATAAAACAAATTTTTAACATATCAATTCTTTACAGACTTTTCTTTTCGTACACATAAGAGCAAAGTTGTTGCTGTTGCTTTAAAATGAATTTTTATTTGACGAAAATCGATTTGCTTTATATTGACATTTGAAAATAAAATGATTCATACGAGGAATCGATTTAAAGAAAATATCATCACGGTAGGTACATGTAGCTGAGCAAAAAGATTGTTACCTAAAGATGCCTTTGCGACTCAATAGTGCTTTTGAATCAATCGGCTGTTTGGTCATATTTTTAATAACTGAAAAGCCAAAAATGTACACTTTGTGATTAAATAACATTATTTACTGAAAATTTATTTGATTTCAACCGTGTCGTCCCGTGATGTCTACATAAGCGTTAATTGTGTATTAAACAATTTGATTAATCAGACACGCGTGTTACTAAACACAAGTTGTTAAAGAAAAACTTGAATGTAATTTCGCTTTAATTGATGTTGTTTAATCAAACCTTTAATTGGCTATAATGGTACACAAAACAGTAATCGGTGCCCCAGTGATGGCATATGAGCAATATTGTAGTTAGTAAAATATCATTGAAGCATAAGAATCTTGAAGTCTTAGTAATTTTCGTTCCAAAAGATCACCGAGTACTCGAGTATATTCGAGTATTGAATCCGAGTACTCGAGTGGCATTTTTCATACATTTTGACATCCCTAATAATTACGGATTTTGAAATTGATTACCAATTCATCCTCATCACTTTCCTCATCACCATCCTCATAATTATCTACAACACTTTCTACCATATTCATCACACGATCATGCATAATCTTTTTATATCGTTTCATGTTACAAATAGTAATCGATGGAAACTCTGTATTTGATTCCAGCTTGAATGTAGTTTTCACTGGGCGTGATCTAAAGAGAGTATATATGTCCACAAGTTGAGTTAAAAAAAGTACGAAGCATCCAAGAAAAGCTGCAGACCATAGTATTTTTCTAATTTTTGACTTGGCTGTGACAATATTCGATATTCCATGTATTGTAGAATTAGACGCAACATCTTTTAATTCCTTCCTAAACATATTTTTTACTCAGAGATTGTGTTGATTATAATCTGTAAAACACAAAATATCTAGTTTTAATAGATTAAAGGGATTACAGCATTTTACGACCACTTAGTTCTTTATTTGGTGACAATCATACAAACGCACACATGAGTAAACAGATATGGATTCAGCATTGTTCGACAAGTAGCAATGAAATTCGCTGATCAACTTGATGAGTGCTCTGTGTTTGTGTATATGTTGTAATTGTCAACTAGCTTGAGACATAAGTGTCGGGTACGGATGCCAGTAAGTGTACGAGCGCTTTGCCAGTTTTGTTTATAGTTGTTGATGATCCCGAGTCCATGGACAGAAAAGATATAGATGAAGCATTGCTCGACATCTAGCAATGAATTTCGCTTAAACGGTTGGGCCGCCTTGAACCTAATATGAGGTATGTGCGAAGCTTATTGTTGAAGACCTCATGGTGACGTCAACATGAAGAAATCTATTAACAGGCAAAATAAGAAATAAAGAGCCAATAAAAAGGTCAATTGTTCAGAGGAGCAAGGAGCGCTTTTTATCCTGCAATGGCCGATTTTATAGACAAATACGACCCTACGAATATTTTTTTTTTTCATATTCGTAGGGTAGGCTGGTAACAGGCCCAAGATTTCTAACGAAGAAAAGACAGGTTGACTGGTTTGAAAACCTCACTACTTCGACATCACAGTGTAAAACGCCTATAACGTCACGGATTTAACCAAAATGACCGAAGTTGTTTACTTTCTACTTCGTCTCCCTTCACTTAATAGGTTTTTAATTATTGCAGGATGAAAAAAATATATATATACATTGTCGGGAAATATAAAATTTATTTGTACTCGCTGCGAAACAGGCGAGAAATGCTCACTAAAGCTGGCATTTCTACCTGAAAATACATATATATATACTTTATATCTATTTGAGAATGGGACTTTCTAATTTCTTCCCTTTTTATGTGTTTTCAAGAGTAGTTATAACAACAATTTAAATGAGTCTAAAATAGTCCAAAGTAAGTGAGAACCGAACCGTCAATCAAAAGAACGAACAATCCACCATGGACAATGGCAAAATCAGACACATTAAGAAACAAGCACGCCACTTGAGTACGAGACAAAAAAGAAAAATGAAGACACACATACAGATGAACAACACGGACCTAAATAAAAAACCATGGGTCAGATCAGGTGTACCGGTAGAGTAAGCATCTCCTGCTTCTTATAAGACACCCACCTTGTTGAACATGTCAACTCCGGTAGTAAAGTCGAATCCGACAAAGGAAAAACAAACTTTAGTTGTAGAGGGAAAGATCTGTTGTCATCTGGGAAACAGATATCCCATAGCGATCCACAAGATCGTGATGTCGACCGTAAAACTTCTGTAGTGATGACTTTAAAGTTTCGTAACGTACCCAAAATTATAACTTGTGACTCAAAAACATATACATACATGTTTCAATTATCCACAGATATTACACAGAAAGATGGAAAATGTCTCTCAAAATAAAACAGTCCAAAACAATTAAGCACAAGAAATATACTTGTAAATGGTAAAAGAAAATGCCTCACAACTATGCTACATATGCACTGAGGAAACTGCTCCAGCACCATGCTACGTATTCAGTGGGGAAATTGCCCCCCGCACCAATGGAAAAAATGAATGAGGAAATTGCACCACAACCATGATACATATGCAGTGGGGAAATTGCCCCACAACAGTGGAACATATGAACTGGGGAAACTGCCCATAACCATGCTACATATGCAGTGGGAAAATTGCCTTACCACCATGCTACATATGCAGTGGAGAAATTGCCCCATAACAATTGTACATATTCATTGGGAAAATTGCTCCACAATAGTGGAATATATGAACCGGGGAAATAGCCCCACAACCACGCAACATTAGCAATGCATCATATAGAAATAGGGAAACATATTATCTATCAATAATCCGGAAATATGCTTCAAGGTACACACAGAAGCTACAATATGGTTTTCTAAGTGGTTAGCTAAGAAAAATGTATTACATGGACTTGACCAATTCATACTGCGGGAAGACAGTGAAAATTGTAAATGAGAATTTTTTATACAAAATAATTAATGATGTGGTTACACTTACATGCTTCAGAAGCTGATATTCGGTAAAGGTTTAACAAACGATTATGTTACAGCATTGAAGGCCTATAATACTATTTCGTAGCTGCTTATTTATTTTCACTGTCAATTAAGGTCAAGGCTATGGAAAAACAAGAAAAATTAAATTTAGTATTGTATCAGTGAGATGGCCAAGACAATTTTTGTCAAACACACTTCCGAACCAGACCGTTTTTTTCAGTCCTTCTATGTCCCCTCTTCAAAATAAAATATGATAACACGAACATATCCTGCACGCATAAACAGTATTAGGCCACTTTTATAGTACGCCCGAAAAATTATTGTATTTTCGTTTTAACCTAAGTTTCATAAGCTCCATAATGTTTTACAGATAAGTAATATGTACACTGAAATTTGGTATCATATTAAAGCTAATTTAATATGCTTTACAATAAACAGAAGTTGGGGTACTTTAAGCCCATTTCATGATCTAGGGATACAAAAAGTCTACCCCTACCCCTGCAAAAATTGCGAAAATGTCGATTTTAGGCTGTCAACTCCTTTCAGATACACAACCCTCGTCATTTGATCTAGTTTTTATGCCTAACTTATCAGTTGTGATACAATGTTGGAAAATAAAACCATTAAAGTCCATAAAATTTTGATTTTCGGTAAAAAATTTTGAAAAATGGAATTTTTCGGAATTTTAGATTTTTCACAATTTCGAATTTTTGAGTTAAGGGTCGTAAAAATCTGAATATGTATTTAATAATTGCCGATGCAATAATAATTTATAATATGTTAGCAACAAATTGTACGCAAAAATTTTAGTTTCAGACGTATTGTAGGTTCATAAATGTCAAAATTAGCACCCCTCCCCCTAAAAATTAAGAGAAAATTTGAAATATTCAGGCTCTAAATGATAAAAAGATAATGTTTAATGGGTATTTCACTAAACTGACATGCAGAAGATCATTTAAGTAGATTAAAACTTTTCAAAATGTCTCTTTTCGACTCTTCTGTCCGAAATTGTATGAAAAATAGGAATTTTTAAGAATTTCTGCTGTTTTGACTTTGAGATACAAATACTTCATGAAATTGATATATAACTTGAAAATGTTGATTAAATATCGTTTCCTCATATCTAAGCAATTATTAATACAACAAATACCGAAGTTGCATAAAACAGTAAAATTTCGTTATGCTGTACATGTGTTTCAAGGAGAAAGTATGCTTTTAAGCCTTTTAGACTAACTAAAGTCTCATAAATTACAAACATATTACCCCTTACCACACATATTCAACACAATTTATTTCATTTTATTCAGCTTGAAAAGCTTAAACATTGTATAAAGGTCCAATGACATATCATTTTTAAACATGAAAAAACATAAGAGCCTCCCATATCTCAAAAATAAGATCATGCGCCCGCTTTATGGGCAGTTATTCAGCGATTTAACTTTGAATCTGGAAAATTCTGAAATACTGAAAATTCCCATTTTTCACGATAATCGTCCAAAATATTCAATTTTACCCATATTTTGGTGTCGAAATAAATATTATGATGTATCAAATGCATCTTATGCAAAGAAAGTAAAACATTAGTATACTTTGTTCATATTTTGGAGATTTTTAAGTTTAATTTTGTTGGGGTAGGGGTAAGATTTTCAGTATTTAGAGTCAATTGAACACTCCTTATTTTTCTAAACAGTGTTTTTAGATAACATATGTATCGATTAAGACAATTGATTGGCATATCTGCAGATGAATCCTCCAGATTTGCCACATATAATGATTTAAAGGTGAATTTTGGACAAATCTGAAATGCTAAAAATTTCCATTTTTCATCAATTTTGGACAAAATAATGAGTTTAAGCTGACAACTGGGATTTGCAATACCAAATCATGATTGTATTCATGCAATTTTGTTATATTCAACGCAGAATTTGCGTGTGGTGGTTATTTTTACCCCAACATAGACAAAAAAATTGACAATTTGGGGGGAAATGTGTTGTGGTAGGGGTAAGATTTTTGGTATTTAGAGTCACATTAAACACCCCTCGTTTTTCTAAACAATGTTTTTAGACATCTAATTTATCGCTTTTAACAATTAATACGCATATCTGCAGACATATTCTATAGAATTGATACATATTGCGATTTAACAGTTAACTATGGACAAATCTGAAATGATGAAAATTCCCATTTTTCATCAATTTGGGGAGACATATTGAGTTGTAGTCGACCAATGACTGTTGAAATACCAAATCATGATGTAATTCATGGAAAATTGTCATATGCAACATATATTTTGCATATTCTATATATTTTTATGCGAACATAGACCAAAAATCAACAATTTCAGGGAAAACTTGTTGGGGTAGGGGTAAGATTTTCGGTATTTAGAGTCACATATAACACTCCTTGTTTTTTCTAAACAATGTTATAAGACAATTTATGTATTGCTTAGAACAACAAAATAGCATATCTGCAGATATATTCTACACATTTGACATATATTGCGATTTAACGATGAAATACGGACAAATCTGAAATGTAAAAAATTCCCATTTTTCATCAATTTTGGGAGAAAATTGAGTTTTAGTAGACCAATGGCTGTTAAAATACAACATTCTGATGTTATTAATGTATTATTGTCGCATACAACACATGTTTTGCGTGTTCTGGTTATTTTTATGTGAACATAGAAAAAACATTGACAATTTCAGGGAAAATTTGTTGGGGTAGGGGTAAGATTTTCTGTAATCAGAGTCACATTAAGCACTCCTTGTTTTTTAGCAATGTTTTAAGACATCAAATGTGTCGCTTGGTACAATTAATTGGCATAGTTGCAGAAATATCCTCCAGATCTGGCATATATAACGGTATAGCAGTGGACTTTGGATAATTCTGAAATGTTGAAAATTCCCATTTTTCACCAATTTCGGGCAAAATATTAAGTTTAAGTCAACAAATGGCTGTTAAAATATAAAATCATAATATCATTTATGCAACATCGTCCTATACAACACACATTTTGCGTCTTCTGGTAAATTTGTTTGAGTAGGGGCAAGTTTTATTGATATATGATGTATATATTACCTAAAAACAGCCATTATTTGTTTTGGTTGTGAAGCTAATATAATAAGCTTTCATTTGATACCTATCTTAAATGATATTTGTTTACTAAAAAATAATATTAGGCAAAAGAAAGACAAAACTCATTCAAAAACGAAATTATTCAAAGGTCCCTGTATTTGGTATATTTGAAAATAAAATTTTGGTCATTTAAAATATGTTTACATTGTCTTACATGTTATATATTGAAGAAAATAGATTGAAAAGCTAAAAAACAATTTTCAGAATCACTTCGGGTTCTCTAGACCATCAAACTTACGCGATTTCAATGAAAATATCAGTTTTTTTCGTCAATATTTCATTGGGGGTAGGCGTACGTTTAATTGCGCTATGGAACGTATTGGGCGTAGAAATTGTAAAAACTTGGGTTCTTTGTAAAGCTCATACAAAAAGCATTAATTTTTGATACCTCATTTTTATAACTTGAAGGCATTTTGTCAACATTTTGAAGTAACTGAAAGAAAAAATTGAACGAAAAACGAAATTTTCCGCAATTTCGGTAGGTGGTTCTAAAAATGGGCCAAATTCCACAAGTGCGTACAGGTTATTCTCGTGTTAACATGTTTTATTTTGAAGAAAAAATGCGTGGGGTTCGGAAGTGGGGGGGGGGGGGGGGTGCACGGGGGATTATTCCAGCCCTTGGACTAAAACTTTTACCTTTATGATACTGGAACCTTAAAAACAGGATCTCATGACCAAAAATCTTCTCTCTGATAGAGAAATTACAAAATAATGTATAGCAGATGCTAGGTGAAACAAAAATTGTGTAAAATATTTTGTCTAAATAACAGTCAAACTGTGTATGAATGAAAGAAGTCTCGGCTTTTCTTATCGATAATATGCAAAAGCAAGAACACCAGAGAACGGAAGAGCAACGACGCTACACAACCACAAAACACAAACTCTTACAACAATACAAACTAAAACACTAATAGTGTGAACTCTAAAAAAAGATCTAGAGTGACTTCGGGTGTTTTGGGAGGGTTAGCATGTCTTCCTCTGTATACAGCACCCGACACACTGTCAGTGGATCCATCCAGGGTAAAGTGCGAATCGGCAATGTCAAATTCGGGAAGACGTGAATCTAGCTGGAAATGTTTTCTTTTGTGACACCGACATTTCATATTTATCTAGACTGAGCAACACAAGAAACGCACCACCTTTTTAATATTATCTAGCTCTCTAGATATTTTAGCTACGTCAGCCATTGCTTTGTATTTTTTAATTTCAAATGTCCAGAACAAGCAAGTCATTTTTTGTCAAAACATTTGTCATTTTCAATTCACAGCAACGGTTTCTGTTGAATGTTTGAGAAAACACAAGTCAGAGAATTGTTTTCCTCGGGAATGAGCTGGTTTGGAAGTTGTATTGTCAAGAGTTACAAAAACAATGAATTTTAACCAAATCTTACAGATAGGAGCACAAAAGGTTCAAAATTCATCCTTTTTAACATTTTTTGCATTTTGGGGTGAAAAGGTGGTGTATTGGAAAAATGAAATTCAGAATTCTAAAAAGGTTCATTTTTTTCAGAATTTTGACTTTGTGATAAGAGAAACAATGCGTAAAAATTTCAAAGTAATCCAGCAATTATTTGGAGTGGTACGTTTCTTTTCTTGTTGAGTATATGATGTCATGTTGACGGCCATAGAATTTCTGAAGGGACGAAAGAAACAACGCCTGAACATAGCCCTGACTAAGCATTAACATTACATCAACAATCCACGTCATCCAGACATTCAACATGTTCAAGATACCACAAATGTAATGAGTGTTGACAAACCGTGAATAAACAGATAAATTAACGTCATACCGGTTAAAACACCTATTATCAGGTGTGTAAAGATTTTTATCCAAAAAGACATCACTGCTTTATGCTTACTGCAAGTCAACGCAAACGATCGGATAATAAAACGTACATTTTCTTTGACTTTGAATGTACACAAGAGGATCTCCTTCAAAGGATATGTACCTGATAAAACAGGTAAATGCACCAGCTGTAAACAAATCAAATGTGGAGTTTACGAACACCAACTAAATTTGTGTTTTGCGCATAAAATATGTTTAAAGTGTTTGAATAATACCATTAATGAAACCAGTATGTTTGAGGAATGTGGAAAAATGATGTCGTGTTTGCAGGATTCAATACAACCGATGACTTTTGTAACTTGTTGTTCACTGGGCAAATCAATGGAACAAATTGTGCGCCTCTCCTAGCCGATCTGTTTCTCCATTCTTATGAGGCTGAATTCGTCGAAGGGCTTCTTCATAATAAAGATAAAAAAACTGGCCCAATCCTTCAATTTCAGCTTCCGTTATATAGGTGATATTTTGTCACTGAACAACCCTCGCTTTGGTGATTTTCCTCATATGATCTATCCAAAAGAATTCGAAATTAAGGATACCTAAGACACTTCCACATCAGCCTCGTTCCTTGACCTTCATCTTAAAATTGACAACAGAGGTAGACTTAAAACTAAGCTGTAGGACAAATGCGATGACTTCACCTTTCCACTAGTAAACTTCCCTTTTCTTTGTAGCAACATCCCAAGAGCCTGTGTTCGACACAGTGACTTCCTTGATAGAGCCCGGTTGCTCACAAATAGGCTACTTCAACAAGGGTATGTTACCCAAAACTTGAAGTCATCCCTGCAGAAGTTTAACGGTCGACATCACCATCTTGTGTACCGCTATGGGATATCTGTTTCCCAGATGACAACAGATCTTTCCCTTTAAAGCTTATTTGTTGTTTCCTCTACCGGATTTGACTTTACTACCGGATTTGACATTTTCAACACGGCGGTTGTCTTATAAGAAGCAGGAGATCCTACTCTACCGGTGACTCTGATCTCACCCATGTTTTTTTCCTCTGATCTATTCAAAAGAGCTCGAAAATAAGGATACCACAGACACTTCCACATCAGCCTCGTTCCTTGACCTTCATCTTGAAATTGACAACAGAGGTAGACTTCAAATTAAGCTGGACGACAAACGTGATGACTTTACCTTTCTCACTTTTGAGACAAGACAGTTCCTATTTTTAGCGGTGTGAGATTTTCTTGTCTTGTACCCCCTGGTACAAGACAGAAATTACCAAGCAACGTATTCTGACGTCATTGACGTCGACGTCGCTTAGGAACGTCGGATATCAAGTACGACTTGGTTGTAAATAAATCATAGTTTGTGATTACAAAAGTGAGAAAATAAATCAAACACCGTTGAAAATGCAAGATTTAGAAATCTCAGACACCCTCGGGTAAGATTTCAATGGTTCTCTGACTCGGCAAGCCTCGTCAGAGAAATATTGAAATCTTACCCTTGGGTGTCTGAGATTTCTTGATCTTGCCTTTTCATCGGTGTTAGATTCATATATTCCAATAGTAAAATACAAAAATACCGAAGTTACAGATAAAACAGTAAATTTCGTTATGCTGTACACGTGTTTCAAGGAGTAACCTCTCATCAGCAGCATTAAAATCAAATTTATGGAAAGCCATAATCCAAAAGTAGTCAAAAAGAAGTACTCATTACCAAATAACATCGAAATGGGAGGCCAAATTCAATACCAAGGACATCTACATGGTGCTATACAAGGAATGAAGCCTTAGTATTTTTAAGGGTTTTGAATTTTGATAAAAACAGTAAATTTCTATAAAACACAAGGTAAATTTTTCATGCCAGACAAGTCCGACTATTGGGCTGGTGAATACCCTCGGGGACCTCTGGTCCACCAGCAGTGGCATCGACCCAAATGTTTCAAAATACAAAAATACCGAGGTTGCAGACAAAACAGTAAATTTCGTTATGCTGTACACGTGTTTCAAGGAGTAACCTCTCATCAGCAGCATTAAAATCAAATTTATGGAAAACCATAATCCAAAAGTAGTCAAAAAGAAGTACTCATTACCAAATAACATCGAAATAGGAGGCCAAATTCATTACCAAGGACATCTACCGAGTGCTATACAAGGAATGAAGCCTTAGTATTTTTAAGGGTTTTGAATTTTGATAAAAACAGTAAATTTCTATAAAACGCAAGGTAAATTTTTCATGCCAGACAAGTCTGACTATTGGGCTGGTGAATATCCTCGGGGACCTCTGGTCCACATGCAGTGGCATCGACCAAATGGTTTCAAAATACAAAAATACCAAAGTTGCAGACACAACAGTAAATGCTGTACACGTGTTTCAAGGAGTAACCTCTCATCAGCAGCATTAAAATCAATTTTATGGAAAGCCATAATCCAAATAACATGGTTTTTTCTTGGGTCCGTGTTGTTCATCTTTATGTATGTGTGTCTTTATTTTCTTTTCTGTGCCGTGCTTCTCTTGTGTCTCGGCTTCTTTTTTGTTTCCGATGTTGCCATTGTCCTTGGATTGTTCGTTTTGGATTGACGGTTCGGTTCTCACTTACTTTCATGTAAAGACAAGTTCTGAACTTCTGAATTTGTCTTTTGTTTAACGGTTCCTAAAGATTTTTCCGAAAAAAAGCTAGTTGGTAAGGACTTGAAAGTCACTTCCGGTTGGCAATGTCATTTATTTCATGCATATTATCTATATTTCATCATGATTTTTTATTTTTGATTTTGGAATTCCCTCTTTCAACATTTTTGCTCCGGTATTCGTTTCCCGATGTAAAACAACATAACATAACTTGTAAGGTATTTTTGCAAGGGTCACCGATCGCCTACAACACAAGATTTACACAAGATTTACGGAAACGCGTCAAGGGCTATAACTTAAAATCGGTTCATCGCAAAGCTTTCGTTCATTTCAATGAAATGCAGATCTCAATGAGAGGAATATTTTTGCTACAAAATATTTTTCATAATTTTTTTTAGATATCGAGATAACAAAATATCGAATTGCCACAATTTTGAAAATGGCGGACCCAATTTTTTTGTGACCAACCATAAATGAAGGAGTATTTTTCCAACATAATGTTTTAATTTTTTTTTGTCGTTTTCGAAATATCGCGATTACAAAATTTGAATGGCCTTCGTTTTGAAAATGGCGGACGATTTTTTTTTTGTTTGACTAGCAATAAATGAATGTCTTAATGAGAGTATTTTTGCAGCATAATGTTTTCATAAAAATTTTTTATCGTATCCTAGCTATCACGATAACAAAATTTCAAAGGACCGCTATTTTGAAAATGGTGGACGATTTTTTTTTACCAACCATAAAGAAGGATCTTGATGAGAGGTGTTACTATCACGATAACCATTGTGCATTTAGTTTTGAGAAAATGCATTACGAGTCTCAAATTCGATTTTTTTTAGCAATTTGCAGGAGCTCAAATTTTAGCAATTCTTGAAACGTGGACTCTCGACACAATTTTAGATGAATTAAAGGCAACTTTAGTAGAAACCTTTCATGCTATCGATAGCATCATCTTACGTCCAAATTTTCATACTTACACAGTCATTGCAGTTTTGCATTATTCCAAGGTAAAGGTCAAGGAATGAATCCGACGTAGAGATGCCTGTAGTATCCTGAATTTCGAGTTCGTTTTGGATTGATCCGATGAAGAAAATCATTAAAAGCGAGGGTTGTATAGTGACACAATATCATCTATATAACGGAAGCTAAAATTGAAGAATTGGGCCATTTTTTTATTTTTTTTTTTTAAGAAGCCCTTCGATGAATGCAGCCTTATAAGAGTGAAGAAACAGATCGGCTAGGGAATATACAAAGTCGGTATTTGTTATTGAGATCTCATTCTGATATAACTATTAGGCCGATTGGATCAACCTTGGTGACAATAGCTTTTAGGTGGCCCCTTTGAAAAATGTGCCTGGCATGTCCACATCTCATAACAGTCTGTTATTGAACAAATGTGCGTCAAGCTGCAAGATGACCACTCGTGATGAACTTCTTAACATTTGACCTTAAAAGAAACATTTTCAAAGATCTTCTCCTATGAATCTACTAGGTCATTGAACCCAGACTTAGTTATAAATATCCTTGGATGGTCACCTTCAAAGTTTCAAATATTTATATTTTTACCTCAGTTGGTTCCCTTTAAAAGAGGCGGCTAATAAGTCTGAACCATTATAATGGTTACGATCAAGAAATATAGGTCAACTTACAAGTTACATCAAGGTCATTCAGTATACTTGAAAATGAGGCCCTTTATTATTAAGGTTATTTTGGACCGTTTGCCAGCCAGGTTCTTGAGAGTGTTGTTTTTAAATTCATACGAGACTGAATTTCTTCCGAGTATCCTTAAAGATCATAAAATTAAAAGTTACTAGATCCGACAATCTCATTTAAACATACCTTGATGATGCTCTTGCCATTAAGAACGCATCTTGTGCTAAATGGATCCCACCAATATATCCCCGAGAAGTACAGATAAAAGAAACAACAAAAATTACTATATCTACAACTTATTGGGACCTACATCTCGAATTTGACATAAATGGTTTTCTCAGTACTAAAATTTAAGACAAAAAGGAATCTACAAAATTATCAGTTTCTCTAACTTCTCCAGCTTTTGAAGTGTAAATTTTACAGTTGTTTCGATACACAAGAATTAGCACTTAATGTACAGACTTTTTCATTAGGCATACACTACAAACCACCAAACGTCTGAAATGGACACTATTTAAGCTCGACCGTACTGAAATTTATTTGACCTGTCTGAATTAGTCTTATCCATTATGCTATATTTTACTTGACCAAGTCTGAACTGTGCTTGACTGTCTGAAAGTGTTCTCGACATTTACCAAGTCTGATTCGTACTCGACCTAGTTCTTAACCATGCTAGATAGTGCTTAATCAATACTTAACCTTTGTTTACGTATTTTAATTTATGTATGTAATGAAAATCTATTTTGATGGAGATAGCAGTCTACCTGTTTTGGGTTTTATTCGTATGTCACCGAGGTTATTCATCAGCCAAATAGTCAGACCTATCCGACATCATAATTTTACCTTGCGTTTTATAGAAATTAACTGTTTTATTAAAATTCTAAGCATTTAAAAATACCGAGGCTTCATTCCGTGTATGGCACTCGGTAAACGTCCTTGGTACTGGATTTGGCCTCCTGTTCCGATTTTTTTTTGTGTAATGAGTACTTCCTTTCGGACTATTTTTGGGTTGTGGCTTTCCATATTATTTGATTCTAATGCTGCTGATGAGAGGTTACTCCTTGAAACACGTGTACAGCATAACGGAATTAACTGTTTTTATGCAACTTCGGTATTTGTGTATTAATTATACTTTTGGGAAACGGGAGAGAGAAAAGGGAAGTTTGGATGCTTATAAACCGGTTTTCTCCAAATTGCCGACTTTTGCTAGTATCGATACCAAGTCCGGATGTTCCGAGGTTTCCATTAGTCAACTTCCCTTTTCTTTGTAGCAGCATCCCAACAGCGCCGGTATACGGAGTTTACATCTCCAAGCTTATTCGCTATTCAAGAGCCTGTGTTCTATACAGTGACTTCCTTGATAGAGCCTGGTTGCTCACAAATAGGCTCCTTGAACAACGGTATGTTACCATACCTATAGAAGTTTTACGGTCGACATCATCATCTTATGGACCGCTATGGGATATCTGTTTCCCAGATGACAACAGATCTATCCCTCTAAAGTTAAATTGTTGTTTCCTCTACCGGATTTGACTTTACTACCGGACTTGATATGTTCAACACGGCGGGTCTCTTATAAGAAGCAGGAGATGCTTACTCTACCGGTGCACCTGATCTCACCCATGTTTTTTTTTTCTTTGGGGGGGGGGGGGGGGGCGTGTTGTTCATGTTTGTGTATGTATGTGTCTTCATTTTTCATTTCTCTGCCGTACTCATGTTTTGTCTTTTTTCTCAGTATGTTGTTTCCGATGTTGGCATCGTCCTTGGATTATTCGTTTTGGATTGACGGTCCGCGCTTAATGTTTGCAATTGGTTGTAGGTTTTTTTGTGGTTTTTTGTTTATTTGCTTGTACAATCTTGATACATTGTGACATGACTGTGTTTTTCGGCTATTGTAGGTGTTTCCCGTTATCTTATTCATTCTGTTTTTGATTTCGTTTTAGTTTGAAAGCACTGTCAAATAAAAAATATTTTTATAAAGTGTGGCCTAGCTTTGTACTAAAAAGCTATTGAAGAAACTGAATTTTCTTTTTTTTCAATAAGATTCAAATTGATACTTTATACTTTTTATTACTGTTTTAGCAATATTGCCATATTACATTTTAGTTACACTTCCAATGTTTTTATTTCATTGATACGTTTAACATGTTTTTAAAATTTAAATACAATTATCATTACCAGCATGTTATTAATTAGTTATGATATGAAAACTGTGAGTGTTTGTTACATAATAGAGTGTCAAACTATACAGGTTTTGTTAATTGAAATTGTCATCATAAATAATAAATTATATACTGAAGGAATTTTTTAGATTCAAAAACATATTAGACATGCATAAAATGAAGTAAATTGCGCTTTAAAAGCCATTTGTTATCCCCGCACTTTCGAAGAAAGTTCGGGGATATTGTAATACCCTCCGTCTGTCCGTCCGTCCGTCCGTCCGTCCGTCTGTCCGTCCGTCCGTCCGTCCGTCCGTCACACTTTTCTTGTGACTCAAACTCCTCCTACATTTTTGGATTTAGGGATTTAATTTTGTTGTAGAATTGTTGCATATAGTGTGCAGATGCGCAATAAGCTTTCGGATTTTCGATATTGGTCTTGGTGCAAACAAGAGGCCCCATGATGTCAATTTTTACACATGTGGCATGTGACACAAACTCCTCCTACATTTATGGATTTAGGGATTTAATTTTGTTATAGAA
>MJUU01051492.1:635-12324 GCA_002080025.1 Modiolus philippinarum | reverse complement strand
TCAAAGACCACTTATTTTTTGGAATTCTACCTAGCAACCATACTTAAATTGTTTATTTAGTTTAGGAAAAACATTTTCATCAACTGGATTTCAAAAATATTTATTCCAATTTTGGTTAATTTCCTGAAAGTCTCAAAGACCACTTATTTTTTGGAATTCTACTTAGCAACCATATATCCTAGAATTCTTTTAGTAACAATAATGACTATCAATAGGTAGATTTCAAAGATAATGAAAAAATTATGCCAAGGGTGTATAACAACTGTTTTCTGTGTCAAACAGGGAGTGCGGGGATAGCTGTCGTTTCCGACAACATCTAGTTTTCAAGTATAGTGACATAAGTTGAAACTTTTAATAATATAAAATGATATTCTCCAACTTCTGATTATTAAGTTAAAATGCAATTGTATATAAAAAGTGTGCCAATTTTCTATTGCATTTTATTTTATTACATGTCATGTTTGTTTGGCATTAATAAATATTTTGATTTTGATATTTTGAAATTATGAATTAAAAATTTTGAAAAAGACTTAATTTAAATGCGTTACAAAAAAGAGCATGAATACTTACAAGTACAATATTATCGTCATTTAGAATCTACAGTTTGTATATTGGTAGAGTATGGTTATAACCTCAGTTGAGTATGGTTTAGACCGAGTCAAGCACAATTCAGACTTGGTCAAGTACAATTCATATTTGGTCAAGTATGGTTCAGACTATGTTCATACAAGGGCTAGTTCAGAAAAAAGACAACAAGCTAGCCAAATCCTTTAATTTCAGTTTCTGTTATATAGATGATGTTCTTTCATTGAACAATCCTCAAATTAAGGATAACCTTCATCTTATATACCCAAATGAACTCGAAATTAAAGAGAACACTGATACACCACCATCAGCATCATACCTGGACCTATACCTCTACAATGACAACTCTGGACGTCTGAAAACAAAATTTTACACCAAGCGTGATGATTTCGACTTTCCAATAGTGAACTTCCCGTTTTTGAGCAGTAATATTTCCACTTCTCCGGCATATGGCTCAATATGCTCTGGAATTTTGCTAACACTTAACAAATGTACAAGAGGGTAGCAATTCTAGACAACGGTACCTACTTTTCGCTTGTTCTTAAGCATTCTATATGATTACACCTATTTTTTTTACTCCAGCAAATGTGATAGAACGTAAGAGGTTCATGCATCATCAGAATATCTCAGAAGCATGGTGAAAAAATACTTTCAACAAAAATGTAATGTTGCGTATGGGGACGAAGGTCAAGGCGTCGTATGGGGACGGAGATTTTATTTTTGTATTTTAATTTTTTGTAGATATAAGACTTTAGTTGATGAATTATGTTCAATTATTTTAACTCCTTTTAAGTTTTCGTGAAATTAAATTCGAGTTAATAATACAAATAGCTGCGAATGGTGTCTAGAATACAAAATATTAACATGATATTCGCTACGTTATTGGCAATGACCACAAATTTAAAACAAAATCGCATTGAATTGTTATGGTAAGCAAGTTGCATACAAAGGTAATTTCTTTCAAAAGTCATTGGTCAGAAATATTCAGAGAATGGTATGAGAAGTAAAACACAACCGAAGATTTCCCATGATACCTATCGAATGAAAGAATATAGAGTAAATGTACATTAGACAAAGTCTCTACAAATACATGGTAGAACCAAGCCATGTACGCTTTATCTTAAAGCCAACATGAGGCCTTCAACAATGAGCTTGCTCATAACTTATAGTAAGTTTTTAGAAGGTCCCTAGCACTGGTTTGATTGGAAAAGTACTAATGTCCTATGCAAGTGGACAGATACAACTTAATCACAAACAATGGGTGTTGATCAAGTCGATTGTAAGAAAACTTGGCATTACAAAATAGTGAGATGAGGGCACTACAAACAGTTGGCCATAATAATATTTTATATTACATAAAAGAAAATATAAAATGCAAAAAATTGAAGGTAAGATTTTATATTCATATTGGAAACTCCCTTAAGAACAAGTACACCATAATTACTGAAATAAATAGAGGGCATATATCTCTCGCTCGGGTAATCTGGAGAGACAAACTTCTGTCTCAAATGAACAATGAAAAGATATGGAGTGAATCTAAATAAGACAGGTAAGAGACAAAGTCTTTACCAATACATGGTAGAACCAAGCAATGGAACAACGCTTTTATTGTTGTTTGTCATCTTGAAGACAATACGACGCCTTCAACAATGGGCAGTGTCCTTTTAGAGGCCAAATGAAACGTTGCTTGAAGGGATTTTTGTGAAGCTCAGGAACCCAGTACATAGTAGGCAAGGTCTTAACTGTAGGTGAAACTTTAAACATTTCTGTATCCTTATAATGTTGTTTGGTGAACTTTTTTTTCGTCCCAATTGGTACGTTTGAAATTACCTGATTTGTGCAGTTCGTTTTGTTTGACGTCGATATAATGTTTCTTTCACACGATAGCAACGTTGTTGGAAGTCTTGTCAAAAGGTATAAGTACATATTTTTTTTACAAAGATCCTTCAATTTTGACTTGATCCTATTAACAGACAGTTTTGGGGATTACTCAGTATAATTATCTTTATAAAAATCGATTCTGTTATTAATTTTTTTTTATTTTGTCAGCAATCAAAATGGATTCTCATAACACGCCTTTGGACGATTCATACAAATTATTGTGAAAAATTCATTAATGGTTTCAGAGATGAAAATCTTTGAAAAAGAGCTTTGAATGGTCAAGTGACAAAAGTTAAGGCAAAATTGAGAAAAAGCTCTGCCTGGTGATATAAAATTCAACTTTTTATTCCCCATAAATGTAGAAATGAATTGGAATCTAAATTCTCTCAGAAAAATAAAATGAATAAGCAAATATTAATATTTAACAAGCTTAAAATCTATACAAATAACTAGAATTAACTACAAATATTGCACTACAAAAACGAGACCAAATGACAATATAATTCTATCTCTCATCACTTTCAATCTTTAAAAGTATCTAACATCTCAAAACACAGAAAGTATTATAACAACATAACATTTTTCTTTAAATAAAACAATGATAAATCAAGTTGTATGAAGAGTTATGTCATTTTAAGATAAATTGTTCAATTCTTGATTTACTAACTTGTTTTCACGGCATATTTTAATGGCTTTACTTATTTGTTTTTTGACATGCTTAACCTTCCTGCGATTTTTGACCTTGCAAAAAGATATTCAAGACAGCATCAAACACTACTCCAAAGCTTTGCAAAGTAGCCTAAAACCAATTGCCTGTAGCTATTTTTACAATTCGAACCCAAGTATTTATATTCTTAATTATTTGGATCATTATTTTGACTTCTGATACATTAATACAGGCTATTTATTACAATACTAGAGTTATTGGGGCCTAGTAGTCTAGGGATATATATCCCGCTCCGACCTCTTCGTGAATTTTCTTAAACAAAAATCCAGAAAAAGGAAATAATTGGAAATCAAAATTCGTACTGATATGTAATTATACCCCACACAACGAAGTTGAGGAGGGTATAATGTTTTTGACCGGTCCGTTCGTCCGTCCGTCAGTCCTGTTCTTTTAACTGCAACTCCTCTGTAGCCGCTCGAAGGATTGCTTTCATATTTAGTAGGATTGTTGGTCATGATGTGTAGATGTGCATACTCTACCACCATATTAATTGGATAATTTTGGTGGGAGTTATGGGACTTAGACTATTTTCAGTTAAAATACCAAAGTATCATCTGGTTACTGCAACTCCTCTGAAACCGTTTTATGGATTGCTGTCATATTTGGAAGGATCGTTGGTCATGATGTGTACATGTGCATATTATACCACCATATCGATTGGATAAATTTTGTGGGAGTTATTGGACTTATACTATTTTCAGTTAAAATACCAAAGTATCATCTTGTCACTGAAACTCCTCTGAAACCGCTTAATGGATTGCTTTCATATTAAGTAGGATTGTTGGTCATGATGTGTAGATGTGCATACTCTACTGTCTTATTGATCGAATTATTTATGGGAGTTAGTGGACTTAGACTATTTTCAGCTAAAACAACAAATATCATCTTGTCATGGGTTATTTCCCTTTAAATTCTGTTTTCAAATCTTCTTTGGTTTACTTTTCTCTTTAACGTTTTTTAAGAAATTCCCTGTTTTCACTTTATTAAAAACAATAATTTGATACAAAATCAAGAGCAAAAAAGGTGTTTTGTACAAATTTTTACAATTTTTTGCAAAAATACTTTCATAATCTTTACTTTTTTCACATCATAATAATTTTTGTATATAAATGTATATTGTGTCCTTCAGAGGTAATTGTGTGACTACATTTCAAATATCTCTCCTAGATACTTTAGTAGCAGTATCTTGTCTACATAATCTGCATGAGCTCGATAACTGACCTGGCTATGCCATGGTTAGTTTTTGCCATCACCGTGTCTAGGGTCTGTCAGTCGTTCATTTTTCATTCAACATCTTGAATTGGTCACAATAGTACTTAGGTGGTTCCCTTTTAGAAATATGTTTGGCAAGTCAACTCGCCATCCAAGATGACCGACAGTTTGATCTTTGTCGAAAAATGGACCCTTTATTCCAAGATCTCTGAAACTACTAGGACAATTGGAACAAAACTTGATCACAATAGGTGGACCCTTTTAAAAAAAATGTCTGGCAAGTTCGTGTCATATTCAAAATGGCCACCAGCGGAGAAAACCGTTTTAATTTTGGACCCTAAGGGAAAGCATTCAAAGATCTTCTCTCAAACCACTGCGGCAATTTGAACCAAACTTGGTCACAATAGTCCCTTGGTAGTCCCCTTTAAAAATTGTGTCCGGCAAGTTCGCACGTCATCCAAGATGGCCGCCAGCGGGGAACTTTGTCGAAAATTGGACAATATTGCAAAAATCTCCATTGAAAATACTGGGGCAATTGGAACCAAACTTAGTCACAATGGTCTTTAGTTTGCCCCTTTTAAAAAATGTGTTCGGCAAGTCCACATCATATTCAAGATGTCCGCCAGTGAGGAACATGGTTTTAACATTTGACCCTATAGGAAAACATATTCAAAGATCTACTCTGAAAGTACATGGCTTATTGGAATCATACTTGATCACAATGGTCCTTACTTGGTCCCCTTCATAAAATGTGTCCAGCATGTCCGCATAGCATCCAAGATGGCAGTAAGCGGTGAACATTTTTAAACCTTTGACTCCATGGGAAATCATTCAAAGATCTCCTCTGAAAATACTAGCCCAATTGGAACAAAAGTGGGGCACAATGATGCTCAGATGTTCTTCTTCAAGAAGATGAGAGTCGGTCTACGCCCCATCATAAATAGCTGCCAATGGGAAACATTGTTTAATTTTGGATCATATAACATCGATGTCTATCAACAAACTTGAAATTGAGACCCTTAAACGTTTGGATTATTTTGACTTATTGTGTCAGCCATGGCCCAGGTGAGCGATACAGGTTCTTTAGAGCCTCTTGTTATGGATAAAATTGTTTATAGGATACTTTTGGAGTCCGATAATGCAAAATTTTCTGATATGTGGGGACGTGGAGTATGTGAGCTTGCTCAGTAAAATTCTTTAATTAAGGTCCTGCATAAGTTTCTTAAAATTCTCACAAGTTTTTAAGGAGGGGTAGTGGAAACCATGTGGTTACCATATGGTTTGCATTTAGCTACAATGGCAAAGTCAAAACATGAAACAGGAATTCTTGGGAAAAAAAACATAGTGCAGTTTTTTCAATATAAAATTAATATCCTACAAAATTGTCATGAATTTCCAATCAGTTGTTAAGAATAAGTTATGGATACCGGCATTTGAGTGCAGAAAGACGGGCGGAAGGATGGATGGAAAGAAGGACGGGTAGACGGACATACTCAACTCTATATGCCTCCCGTTAACTGTGGCAAAATAAAGGTAGAATTAACCTTTTTACGATATCAATTGAACTCTATCGAACTTAGTGTGACAGCTCTTTGTTTTAGTTAAATATTATCTCCCCGATTTGACGGAATGTTTCCGTTATTGGATAATTAACTGAATACAGAAGTCACTGTGAATTTATTTTCTGCAAATGCACATATTGACAACTTATGTCTCTTCAAGTAAAAGAAATAAAAGTTGAAGTATAGTTTTGTATAATTTTATTCTACCTGTCAGTTGAAAATAATGTGAACCACTTTAATCATGTTAAAATTGATTTTATCGATATATCAAGGCGATATCACACTGAACCAAAACATTCAAGTCAATAAAGGTATCAGAAAAAAACCCCAATGACTGAATATTGTTCTTACTTGCAACAATTCACAAGAGACCTGTACAACAATACACAAATGAAAGCCAAACGACAAACGTAAATAGCGATAGAAAGCTGGACAACAGGACTTGGTACCGTCACTAGCAAGCAGTAGTGCTAAGTTTGTATCGGGATACTCGAAACTCCTCTCCTTCTATTGAGTTCTTTATGATAGAATACATCAACAAATACACCAGTTACAGGAAGATTACTTAATACAAGACCGTTATCTTGAGAGGAGATATGAATGAGGCTAAACTTATTTTGATAAGAGGATCAAGACGTACTTGCCGCTAAGTTACCTATTACCCCAAAAACGCTGTCGGACTATGAAAAAAACCAAACAAATAAGTATTATTATGCATTTGGGTTGATATTGGCATATGTGACAAATGCGCAGGGTAATACCGATAGCCATCATTGCTTTGACGGCATTGCTTTCCATTTAGGATACTAGTATTCCACAAATTGATGGGGTAACATCCGCACTTGAGAAAATAACTATGTTTTTATATGTCATAGCAAGACATTAGGTACTGTGATTTCATGGTTTTCATAGTCTTTCACTCAAGATGGTATGGTGTACTTATAGTTCGATGATTACTATGTTGTAATATTTTCTCGTGGGTTCTCATTTTACCAGAGGACTTTTATTATTTGTCAACACGTCTGGTGTTCCTTCTACGATAGCTTTTCATCTCTCAACTTTATGATTATATTATTTTGTGTTCTTACTTCTTCAGCTAAATGCTTACAACTGCTATAATATCCAGAACTTCCATGTAAAACACATCAATTGTGTTCTATTTTCAGGTTTAGGAAAAGTAAAAAAAACAACAGATTTGAGAATTTTCAATGTCTTGTATTTGACACTGACCTCTGAAATGTTCATAACAATTGATAGGAATTTATGCAATTCCACAACTACTCAGTTGAAAGTCTTTTAACCGTTCGTGATATATAAGAATGCCATATATGTAGACTCTAAAACCAGCTTTTTAAGGAAGGCAGTTTGAAGATCCCTTCTTTATTTCCCGATAACAACATAAAACTCGGAACACAAGATGACAATTTTTGTCCTTGTCACTACTTCTCTTGCTTAGTGGCAGACACACCTTGCTGTCCTAGTGGTCCAAACCATCTTCAAACAAATAAAGGGATATTGAGTAAATGTACATGGGACAAAATTCCTATAAATACATGGCACATTTGTAAAATTAAGCAAATGGAACAACGATTTCATAGTTGTTCTTCATCTTGAAGTCACCGTGAGGCCTTTAGCATAGAGCAAACAATCCTACCTCATACATGTAGTAAGTTCAAGACGGCCCCTTTAGCGGAATTTATTTGCTTAATGTTGAACAACACTTCATTCATGTATCCTTTTTGTCATTGATGCGGGGTCGTTAACAAACTTACACATCAAGCAAAGTACTCCTACAAACTCTGTCATCCGTAGCCGGACAATGAGACAAATAGACAATACACCATGAAAACGAATACAGGTCTCTTAATTATCGAGTTGATTGTAAAAAAAGTAAGTGATAACCGAACCTCAGTATAAAAAACAACAATCCAAGGACAATGCCAACGTCAGAAAAACAAAGAAACAAAAACATAACATGAGACATAATATGAGCACGGTACAGAAAAGAGAATGAAGACACATATGGAATCAAATATGAACAACACGGACCCAACAAAAACCCATGGGCGAGATCATGTGCATTGGTAGAGTATGAATCTCCTGCTTCTTATAAGACACCAGCCGTGTTGAACATGTCAACTCCGGTAGTACAGTCAATTCCGGAAGAGAAAAACAAACTTGTGGCAAAGAGAAAGATACGTTGTCATCTGGGAAATACCGATCAATTCAGTCTCATATGAGTGGAGAAACAGATCGGCTAAAAAAGATGCACAGTTTGTTCCCGTTTGAATTTCGATAGTTTGTTAAAAAAAAAGTTCTCCAAATTGGACAAATATATTGTCGATCAGAAACTCTAAAATTTTAATCACTTCTTCAGAATTTAAATTATTAGTAACTTCGGTATTTAGTCATTTATTACCACTGGGTCGATGTCACTGCTGGTGGACTGTTAGTCCCTAGGGTATTCACCAGCCAAGTAGTCAGTACTTCGGTGCTGACCCGAAAGCCGATACTATTTGGAACCTTAGGGACCGACCATTTAACCTGAAAGGGGGGGGGGGTTATGGTTTTTTTTTCTGGACAGAAAATTTTTTTCACGCTTCGCGTATCAACAACATATTTTTTTTCAAAATTAACATTATTTTTTGGGGCAGAAAGCCTCATTCAGAAATTTTTTTTTCATCATTTTGGCAGCCAAAATATTTTTTTCACATAAAATCAGATCCAAAATATTTTTTTAGAAAAAAACCATAGCCCCCCCCCCCCCCTTTCAAGTTAAATGATCGGTCCCTTACAATATCTAAATTTTTGTAAATTTTGTTGAAAACTAAGGAGTATCTCCCTCATGCAAAGCTCTGTTATCTAAATTTTTGTAAATTTTGTTGAAAACTAAGGAGTATCTCCCTCATGCAAAGCTCTGTCCTTAGCTGATTTTGGCTCTACATTTAGACCATATTGGTTATTTGTTCTCTCTCAGTTTTTGAACATCTATGAGTTTATGGTCTTCCAAACATTTAGATTTTATCTGCACTGAAGAGACATAAGTTGTCGAAATGCGCATATGCAGAATTTTAATTATCAGTAACTTCGGTATTAAGTCATTTATTCCTCTGTTTATTTTTTCTGTGATTCTGGGTCGTATACCAAAACTTGGGCAGTAAAATTTGCAGATGTGGGTAATATAAATACATTTTGTATACAGATGGCCATAATTTTTTTTTTACTTTTTACAAAACAGGAAAGTTAAATGTTGAATTTTGATAGTGCATTAATATAAGAAATTAGTACACGAATAAGTACAGCATAACTGAAAAAATAAAAAGAGCATACACTTCAAGCACGGGGAATCTTTTACGGACTCCACACTGCACGATAGATAAACTCCACCGTAATTTACTTTTTTGTGTGTGAATGGCGTTTAAATCTTTAAATGTACGTTGAGTTTTTACATTTATAAAGTCGAGCGCATAAATGTAAAAACTCAACAAATCACAAAAATAAACGAGGAATAATTTTACTGACTACATAATAGGATCTAAACATTTTTTGCAATAGCCATTTGTCCGGCTAACCCGGATATTTAGTGCTGAGACTATTTGCCCGGCAAACCGGATAAATTGTGCTTAGACTATTTGCTCGGCTAGCCGGATGAATAGTGTTGAGACTTTTTGCCCGGCTAACCGGATGAATAGTGCTGAGACTATTTCTCCGGCTAGCCAGATAAATAGTGCTTTGTAAGGTATAGTGCTGAGAGAATTTGTTTAGAAGCAGGATGAAGAGTGTTATGACTACTGCTAAAGCTATCAAACTGAACAGTGATAGTAAAAAGGTATCTTAATTATCTATATAACACTTCAACTCTGTGTTCAAAATGGAAATATGATAAAGAATGGAAACTTGATATATGTCAAAGAGACAAACTCTTGACCGAAAAGAGGAAATTAACAGCCAAAGGATACCAATGGGTCCTCAATGAACAGCGGGAACCCCTAACTCAGAGGCAGGCTGCAGCTACTAAAAATGTACAAGTTCAGCGGAATGGACACCCTACTTAAGTCTGTGACAATTAAGAAACCAAAATTTCAAAAAAAAAGCACAAGACAGACAATGCGGCAGGGTTAAACTTATTTTGTGACATCTCAACCTCCCATTAACATTTAGCCATTGTAAAACGATTACACGGGGAAACGTACGTTAAAAATCACGTTTTAAGATGTCCGAGTTCATTGAAAGAACCAGGTAACTAACGAAAAGGAATAAATAAACAACAAATAAAAAGTTACAAGAACTTCTAGCAATTATATTAGCTGACATGCAAGCTCCAGACATCAATAAAACTGACAAGAAAGATTATGTCCTCCACGCATCAGTCACAATACCTGCCTTAGGCCATACATATATCATAATAATACGAAAAGAACATAACACGTGTCACGCCAAAAAGAGGATTTTGAATAAATGTGTTTAATAACGACACAAAGACTTTAAAAGAGAGTCAATATTTCTACCAAAAATATTAATCTTAATGATTTGAGTATAATATTGTACTTATATCCCTTATAGTCTGTTTAGAGGTTTAGTTAATTTTTTTCAGGATACTGTATGTGTTTCTTAGCTTTATAAAGAATTTTACCATGAAAACTGGCTGGGAAATCCCATGGCGTATAGGGTTTCTGAAAGTAGATTTATATTTTAAAATCATGTTTTTGTAACGATAATAGAATTTCGTAGTTTGTGATATCGAAAACCTTGATGCAGCAATTTGATAGTAATATATAGATTTATTTCGTTTAAATAAAAATATATTATTTCTGTTAACCGCTTGAAAATAATAATATAATATGTAAGGGCTTTGAAATACTTATTACATTTCAAAGCCACTTATTTCTTAGGAAATGTTAAATATATATTTCATAAATGGAATGTGTTTATTTTGAATTTGGATAAAAAGTTCAGTGCAATCTCACGAAAACGTATTAGGGACATGCATAAAAAAAATTATCTCGACGCGGCGAGATACTATCTCGCCACGGCGAGTTACTATCTCGCCGCGGCGAGTTATTATCTCGCCACGGCGAGTTAACAAAAAAGGTTATCTCGCCGCGGCGAGTTATTATCTCGCAGTGGCGAGTTACTATCTCGACGCGGCGAGTTAACAAAAAAGGTTATCTCGCCGCGGCGAGTTCACAAAAAGGTTATCTCGCAGCGGCGAGTTACCAAAAAAAAGTTATCGCGGCGAGTTAGTATATTGCTACGGCCATTTATTATCTAGAGGCTCACTTGAGCCGGTTTAGATCGCCTGGGTTTAACATCAAATTCTTATCTTTTATTATTATTATTATTATTATTATCATTAATATGTAAATAGGTGTGACCTATGAGGGGGGCGTAGCAGTAATATACAACAATGATGAACCTTTAAAAGAAGGCTTATGTTATGGCGTGTTTGTCCGTGTGAGAATTTCTCATACGTTTACTAATTCATTTATTTTTTTTCAATTTGGCTGTTCAATATTTTCATTATTTTTACTAAAATGTTATAATCTGTACACACGACTAGTTTTGCCCTTTCAACCAAAGCTACACTGCAAGGTTTGCCTACATCTATTTCGATGTGCCCCGTGTTGTCTATAGATGTTGTTTTTGTCCTTATTTTTGTCTTTCGTCGGGCTACCTAATGACAAATATTTGTAGGCATACATTGCCCGATTTTACTTTTTTT
>MJUU01051491.1:0-38621 GCA_002080025.1 Modiolus philippinarum | reverse complement strand
TTCAAAATGTGTAATTACAACTCTTCCATCATCAGCACCACCGGCCTTGTATAATAAATAATCATCGTTGTTTATTATTACCGTTATTCCCATCTGTGCCGGGGGTAAAAGATTTTGTTCTAACGAGGTAAAGAAAGAAAATCTATTTAGTGGTATTTCTGCTGTTACTTCTGCTCGTGCGTTAGTTAAAGCTGTTCTCGCAGCAAATCCTGTATTATCAGCAGTGGTTGCAACATTATCAGGGTAAATAAAGCTGTTTTTTCCTAAGCTGTTAACATAACCATCTGAAAGTGTAAGCAATGATTTGACGTGATTTGCTAGAGATAAATTATTACAGTCGTAAACTATTTTTCCGTTTTGGTAGACTGTCATTTGACTAAGAAAATTTGTTACATCTGAAATAACGGATACTGTGTCGTTGTCCGGTGCTGCTCCGTCAGCTAGTTTATCTACTTTAAACTTGATTAAAAAATACCCATTATACCAGTCATAAAACGAAGCCCTATCGTTTATGCTAAATTTGTAGTCCGTTTTTGTTTGTGCTTCTCCATTTTGTGGAGTTCTTATGGGAGTGTCTAGTAAAAAGTTACAATACTCATATCTATCACAGAACTGTGTTCCTCTAAACATTTTTTATTACTGGATTATTATTTTTATTTCTTATATAAAAATGATAGAGTTTATAAGCAGTGTCTTAAACAGGATAAACAAGAGTCTTGAGCGATGGAAAAAGAGTAAAACCTATAAGATTTTTGTTTTACTTATGAGATGCTTAAACCGCAAGCAACGTAAAAAATGTGAGTGAACTAAGAATCTAGCCCGTTTTACCCGTCTCAACTGTAGTGAATAACAATTGCTTATTTTCGTTAGTCCCGTAGATAGTAGTTAACTATGGGGAAAAGTCGTAGGTTTTCAAAAAACGTTTTTTGAAAACCTACGACTTTTCCCCATAGTTAACTACTCGTACAAAAACTTTAACAGTGCCTATATGTTTACAACCAGATATGACAGGCTCTTTATATTTGGCTATATTGTTTATATAAAGCTTAACACTATTATGCAAATTTAATGAGGGTCAGGTCAAAGGTCAAGGTCACAGAAATCAAAAGGTCAAAACTTAGATTTGATTTTAGCTCAGTAATTACAATACCTATTCATACATAGAATATTAAGCCTCTTGCTATTGTAATTACTGAGCTAAAATCAAATCTAAGTTTTGATCTTTTGATTTCTGTGACCTTGACCTTTGACCTTTGACCTGACCCTTAGAGAAGATATATGATCCTCTGTTCTTCGATCTCTCCTTAGAATCCTTTGCGTTTCCCCGAGGACCCTTTCATTTCGACATAATACATAACATTAGTTTCAACTGTTTTTAAAATAAATTTTATATGCTTTAATGTAAGAGTTGTTCCCCTTTAATTACTTATACCATGAACAGTACCACTCTTGTTGATTAATTCAATAATTAAAGAAAAAATCATGGCAGGTATATGGTTATTGTCATTTAACCATGGGCAAGATCTTTATATTCGAAATTAACCCTGAGCGATTCTTATGTAACAAAAATTCCCGTTTCCATTGCTGTCTGTGTCTATGACGTCACAATACACAATCTGACGTTTTCAAATAGATGCAAATTTGAAACCCAAACCGAAAGCAAAACAATACACATTAAGTAATATTAAGTTAAATTAAGTTAATGATTAAGTTATAAAATGTGCTTAACATTTATTCCCTTCGCAAACCAAGACAAACAAAATCAAAAACATGGTTGTACTCTTTTTCATATGCCATTTGCGCATGTGCGAAGTTTATGGTTATCGAGTATTATATCGGTTGACGATTAACTACAGCAAATTTAGAATTTCCCTTTGGTCACTCGTCAAGATTCTTCCTAGATCAGTTATTTTAACTAAAATATCAGCTAGTGATGTAGCAAGAGCATCCTCTCTATGTTTCAGAAATTCGTTCGGAATATTATCTTTGCAACAAACTTTTCCTGACTTAAGATTTGCTCAGATCACTCACGAAAATTTCTTGCTTGTCAATATTTAAGCACAAGGCAGAGTCCGGTACAATTGAATCTTGATCACTATTGGAAAGCCATTTTTGACTTTATTTGAGACTTCATTCTGTAATTTCGGTATTTATTTATGAAGAACCATCTCATAAACTATTTACACCGAAGCAAAACTGATGAAAGGGGACTTCCAAAATCACGGCACTTAATATCGAACGCATATTGAGAGAGCATGACAAAGACAAAATAGATACACAAAAATGAACAAGAACCCCGCCCCCCCCCAAAAAAAAAAATAAATAAAATAAATAGATAAAGCACTAGCAGTGTGAACCCCTACAGACACTGAGGTGTCATCAGGTGCACCGGAAGGGTAAGCATGATCTGCTCCATGCGTGGCAACCGTCACACTGCCAGTGAAAAGTCCTGTAATAAACTCGGGATTTACCCTCATCCGTCAAATAGAAACATCGTAACTGTCTGTCAAGTCATGGTAACGACCGTTCAACTTCTGTAGTGAGTATTGCAACAGTGACAGAACATACCCCTGATGTATAAATTTTTGAGACAGTAATTTCGCCCTTCTAACAAAATCGCTGTTCAAACTACAAATGTCTACGAAACCATAATTTCTATCTTACCATTGTATATTGCAATTTTTAGCATTAATTTTGTATTTTAGACATAGTTGCTACTGAGTGCATAGTGTTATCACAAACACATCTTGTTTATTCTGAAAAAGAAAACTCTACAAATAGTAAGTAACTGTGTCGGCATCTGCTTCTCGGAGCAAGACATTTTTTTTTACTACAGCCCATGATTGGCGATCTATTGTTTTTTTTATTTTATTTTTTTATCTAGATATAGGTAAAGATATAGACAAATTAAGTAAACGTTATTTATTTTATGTTTGGTAAATACATACAAATTTGCTAGTATGAATTATTGTTGTTTCTTATGTACCATATACTAGTATGTTGATTAAAATCACAGTATTAAGTAAATTTTATGCATTGTTTTTTTTCAAATATATGTGTAAAGACTTTTATAAAATAGATGTTTTTTATCATTCGCATAAATCTTTTAAATGAACTCGGCCTTTTTGGACCCATACTAGAGTCTGGTCTTGAAAGTGTTTAGGAATGATCAATTTAAAATCTAATTCAGAATCGAATTATTTTGGCAGCTTTTCTATTGAAAACAATTCCTATTGCTGTAGGGAATTGAAAAAGATATGTTCGCTTGATAGAATTCCCAAATATAACAGGTCTAAAAACTATAATCGAACATTTAGCGGTCTTACTTTTGAAAACAATCACTGTTACTGTTTCATATGACACAAGTAAATTACAAGTACTATTCATTAAAAGAAGAAATAAGCGGTATTAAAATACCGAAAGGGTATGAATGTCTAAATTAAAATATACTTCATTTTTGGTATTTGTTACTTTTTTACATATTTTTGAAAACAAAAAATAACTACGAAAGAGTTTACTTACATAAACCGTGAAGTGAGGGCTGTACCTCATTAATACTAATATGGTACCAATACGTCTTGTAAAGACAGGTTCTGTTGGTAAAAATATATACATAGTTCAACACTTGCATTTACATTTTTTTTAATTCCATTTTATCACCCTTTGAGCTTTATTTTTTATCCGTGTACGCTTTTTGGGTAAGATTTGAGGTAAGTCTTTGTGGAATTCAGGAAATTATTGAAGATTTTTGCAGTCTTTCTTTCGAAAAAAAAAATGATTCGTAATAAAAGGAATTGAAATGGGTTAAGTTTCTTGTAAGAATTCCCAAAAATATCTGTTTTTGAAAGTTTCAGGACATACACAAAAAACTAAAACCAAAGATTTTTGCAGTCTTTCTACTGAAAAATATCATTATAACTGTAAAAAAAGCAATAAGGTATTGATGCTAGGTTGAATTCTTGAAATAACAAGTCTTTAAGAGTTTCAGGAAATAAACCAAAATTAGAATCAAAGTTTTATGCAATGTGACTATTTAAAATGATCATCATTACTGTAAGGTATTGAAAAAGATATGGTGTATAGGTAAAATAAAATAATAAAAAGAGGTCTTTCAGATGTTCAGGAAATATATCAAATAAGAATCAAAGATTTGTGCAACATGACTGTTGAAAATCATCATTATTACTGTAAAGGATTAAAAAGATATAGTTGCTAAGTATAATTAAAAAAACAGTGGGTCTTTGAGAGTTTCGGGAAAATTACATGTACAATCATAGGAATCATATTCTTGAAGTCCAAGTGTTCAACTAGCTGCTGACATTAAAAAGTTGTTTCATTATATGATCCCATATTGGAATTTCTAAAATTATTGGTCTTCGACATTTTTAGGAATGTACCATGAATTTGGAAACAAAATCAAAATTCTAAAATGTTATCTTGGATTCCAAAAGCAAGTCAAGTTATTCCCAATGAATAATGAAATTAATACTTAAAAGTTCCAGTCACATGCTGAGTACTTATTCTTACCTTTTTTGCCCTTAAGCCTAGGGCATATGTAACAATATGGATCGATAAAAGTTCAGTGTTATATAATTAAAATATTTGAGTTTAAATATTTTAATGATCCAGAGCGGGTATTTTTATTTAAGAGTGATTATTTCTACAGATATACATACATAAGTTGTTTTGATTCTCAAGTACATGTAATTCAATTACGTCAGGCTAAAACAATATGTACGTGAAAATATAGGGGATATTATTTGTATGGTCATTTATTAAATTTAATACATTTAGGGTTAGGTTGACAAGATAACTGAAATATTAACGGGACTGAATTTCTACCATTAACGTCACTATAAATGTTCAAAGAACGCTCTGGATCATTTAATTATTTATATTTGATAATTTGTACAAATAGTATAAATATGCACTTGTAAAATCAGTTGTTACGCTGGCAGACAAACGACATTAAACTTCGTAGAACAAGTGTTGAGTTTCATTGTGCCGCACATGCGTCTGGGTCAACTATCATCACTTAATTAGATGAATATAACGGAACTAATATAGAATGTTTCAGCTTCAAAACAAATACTTCTGAAGATTTCGCATAGTACTTCATAACTCGAAATACAATTTTGCTCATTATTTCGTCTTAAGGGCAAATGTCAAAATTCCGAAACCTTCGGCACAGACAACTTTAAACAGTGTTACTGGTATCCTTTTACAACGTTTCTGTGACTTAGGGTGTAATGACCTATACATCTTAAAAATCTTTACAATCAAAGATTGATTGATTGAATAATGTGTATCATCTACTCAGCAATACTTCAGCTATATATGAAGACGAGAACAAGTTTGTCAATAAATACTCACTTTGGGGAAAAGGAAAAGTCATGGGACGGGAAATTCTGACTGCCATCGGAAACAAGAATTGTCAGCAGACAACATAGCTCGCCGGGGATTAGAGTAACCGCAATGCACTATAATTTGAAAGTTATACATTTTCGTAATTGTAATATGATAAATACTTTAAATACTATATACATGTAAGTCCCTATCACTGAAAGAATAACTTCTATAAACAGGTTTCAATTTTTTTTTTAAATTGCCCTAAGGGCAATGTCATGGTCAAAATGTCTACTACTATGGTATTTCCGGAAAGCTCTCACCTTAGGGAAGTCACAAAAGAAATATAAAAACCCTATCACTAAACAACTTATTTCCAGAAGCTAGGTTAAAGTTTTTAAAAAAATGCCTTAAGGGCATGGTCAAGGTCAAAATGTCTAAAAATATGGTGCCATGAGAAAGCTATCATCACCTTACCATTAAATTCCAACATTCTATAAACACTGTTCAAGTTTTTCAAAAATTGCCCTCAGGGCAAGGTTAAGGTCATAATGTCTACAAATATGGCACCATTAGAAAGCTCTCATCACAAGAAAGTCACATACCAAATATGAACACCTTACCACTAAACAACTTAATTCTATANAAAAAAAAAATCCGAAACTTCAGTAAAAAGATAGATTTACATATCATATACAGATAATATTACAGAACATAAGTATTATTTCTTTAACACCGTTAAAATTCTTTTAACACTTAAACACCAATTTATTGTAGTTTATAATGAATATTAACGCTGTTATATAACATATATAACATATGTGTAAACAAAATAACACCTTAACATGTTAAGCATTAACACTTATTTTTACAGTGTAGCAAGGTTAAAGTTTTTCAAAAATTGCCCTCATGGCAAGGTTAAGGTCATAATGTCTACAAATATGGTACCACTAGAAAGCTCTTGTCATAAGGAAGTCACATCCCAAATATGAACACACTACCACTAAAAGCCTGCCTTCTAGAGGCAAGGTTAAAGTTTTTCAAAAATTGCCCCCAGGCAAAGGTCAAGGTCAAAATGTCTACAAATATGGTACCACTAGAAAGCTCTTGTCATAAGGAAGTAACATCCCAAATATGAACACCCCACCACTAAAAGCCTGACTTCTAGAGGCAAGGTTAAAGTTTTTTTTTTTAAATTGCCCTAAGGGCAAGGTCAAGGTCAAAATGTCTACAAGTATGGTACCACAAGAAAGCTCTCATCACAAGGAAGCCACATACTAAATATCAACACCTCATCTCCATTCCACAAGCAAGGTTAAAGTTTTTGCTGACGATGCCGACGCCGGGGGTATGACAATAGCTCTCCTGACCTTCGTCCAGGGTGACATCGAGAAGGATGGGGAATTTAGCCTTGTACCCGATCACCTACGGACCGCTCAAAAAGAGCTTGTTACACGGGTTCTTTAACGTGAAGAAAGCGTGGCATTTCTTCCAAGACTTAATTCTGTTAATATCCCATCCGAAAGATGGGTTGTGTATTTATTCATCCCGCAAAACCATGGGCATCCAGTTTGTACCCCACAGTCTGAAATACTTGGTGCTAATTCTAAATCCCAGGATTCCGTCGGGGTCAGCCCCGTTTAGGGGGTGTCATACTTCGCAATCCGGAGATACTAGGTCTTATTTCTGTGGCCGGGGAGTGCAATGAAAAGACAACCTCATAATATAATTTGCGCATAAATGTCATATTAGAACGAAAATAACTTGTCCTTCACTGGTTTAAAGTCAAATCTACGCACGTGTGTCCATTATTCGAGGGTTAGAGAAGTAACATGTATCATCTCTCGGGAATTCATTGGTTTTCTATGTAAGGGTTAGCAAATGACATTAACCAATCCGCTACCAAACAGACCTTTCACAACTTTATATGGCTCACTGATAGTGTAACGGGTGTCGCTAGCAGGGTAGGAAATGCTTACCCTTCCGGAGCACCTGATGTCACTCCCGGTTTTCATGGGAGTTCACACTATGAATGCCTTAGGTCTTTATGTTATCTTTTTATTTCCGTGCATTGTAGCTGTCTCACGTCCTTGTTTTGTCTTTGATTTTATATGTTGCCGTATTTCCATGTCTTTGGACTTCGATTTTTGTAGTCATCGATTCCCATGTTCCTTCGGTATTCTACTGCTTTGCTACTTGTTTCGACCCGTCGCTCCGCTCACTTGCGACTCGTACGTAATTCCATAGCAAACAACCGCTGGCAATTAGCATTCTTTCTTAATAAATAAACTTAATCACAGTTGCCTTTTTCATTTCTATGAACACCTGCATGTAATTAGTTCCTGGCCTTGTCCTGTTTTCTTCTAATGTTGATTTAACAATTCAATGGCACATTTTTACTTATTTATAGCTTCCAATGTCTGTTATTGTTTCGAGGACTATGCACTTAATGCCATTTACGCCGTGAAACTTGAAACGTTATTTCTTTTACAGTTCTTCAAATGACAATGAAGTACCCATTCAACTTGGTTTTCAAAGGCAATAATTCTTATTGTTTCCAGAGAATTGATTGCAATTCAATCTTGACTTTGCGACATTGGCCTGGGGTCAGATCCGTTACGCGTGGTAATAAGTTTTTGCGAACATAAAATATGGCCTTCAAATGAAGATGTTATATTGATTCCTGCCGATTTTCTATTATAAAATGTATGAATAAAAGGCACATCTTCTTCCAGCATTATGAGAAAATATATATATAATATTCGTCTATAGGTTTGAAATTATTTCAATGCGAGGTGACTGCTTTTTATAATGTATGTTCAAATTGATTTAGAGATTCCATAATGTACGCATATATAGATAATTTTTGTTATGACAAATTACGTAAAACCTCTTACCCGAATTTCAATATTACAGTAAAAGACATAAATAAATGTGTAATTAGGTCCCCCAAACGGTGGCTTCTTCGAATGCCAACATTTTATATTTTACATATTCCTTGAATCGGTGTATTTCATTTGCGCGAATCGACCTTTCAACTGCACGAAAATAATCTTTCAATTGCACGAGAAAACACATTTCATCTGGGCGAGTTTTTTTACATGTAATTGACATGTAGATAACCTGTAGTTTTATTACTCAACTAATAATGCAGGTATCCTGCAAGTATTCATTGACATATACAAATGTATTCAAGGAATATCTGAAATAAAAGCATATCGATATCTTCTGTTTCCCCTGCCCACCGCGATGAGGTGAAAGGTGGGTTTTGGACAGGGTTTCATTATATTTGTTCCGGTGAAAAAAATTTATGTAATATATTTCCCTTTGGAACAAATATTATAGTGGGACTTATATTTTGTCACATTATTGTAAGCCTGTGCACACAGTCTTTATAAAATTTATTAGATTTTTTCTATATTTTATATATTTCAAACACTTATGAAAAAATATTTTTTTAAAAACAAATTCATATGAATTTGTTTAAAAAAAAAATATTTGTTTTTTTTTTACTTATTTCCCTTGAAGATTACAGGTAAAAAATCGCGCAGTTGTAAGGTACTTTGGTCGCGCAAATGAAAAGTGTTTTAATCCCCTAATTCGCGCAGTTGAAATGCGCCCCCTTGAATGCCAACAAAATAATTTCAATATTTGTTTATACAATATATGGTGTTTTTATAAAAATTAAGACAGTAATTGAAACTTTCATTAATAGGTAGCAATAGGTGAAAATTCACTGAAACTTACAAGATTTTAAGGACTAATCAGTGACTTAAATGTCAAATACATGAAATATTTTCTTTAAATTATGAAAATGAAAAAAAAAAAACATACATGAACATGACAAAGTTGTTATTTTCAAACTTATATATATAAAAATTCAATATAATTCAACAAAATACTGATTTTTTTTGTATTTGAACTGAGATTAATCTATGAGAACTAGACAATGTGGGCAGACAGGGTCAAATTTCGACTGAACAAATTCCCATATCTTAGTCCGATTCAGCCCCTATAACATCGTTAACATTAAACAGCTGACTGAGTCAAACATTAGGAAACTGGACGTCGTTGGAATGTAGGGGAGGTATGGGACAATGAATACTAAGACTGCACAGTTCCCGCTACATAGTTAAATTTATTAAGGCTGTACATATTGCTTATCTGTACACATAAGCACAGTTTCAACTTAGCTCACTAATTTAGGCGTTTTGCATGGAGGCATTCCCAGATGCCAGTCTATGTTCAATATTTTAGGTCAATGTTATCCACAGTGATACCAGTGGATTCCAAAACGGATATCATGACTAAATTAATCGAGTTATTTAAGACCCATTGTTTGCACAATTACCCATGTTACCTCTTCCAAACCTAGGATATAATATATAGGTGAATGTTACAACACAAACATTTTTTTGTTCAACTAAAAAAGTCCAAAAATGACAAATCTGTACTGTATTTATTAATGATCAGACCATTTCAAATTGCGTATACAAATACAAAATAACTGTTGACATCTGCGTAAGCACGGACCATTTGATTATCAAGGGGGGGGGGCTGGTATTTTTAGGAAAAATATGTTCTGGCCCCGATTTTTGCCAAAAAAAATTTTTTTGACCAGCATCTTGGTTCGAAAAAATAATTTGACCCGGATCCTGTCCATTAGAATAAAAGCCTGGCTCAACAAAATTTCCTAGCATATGGAAAAAATAATCTGGACCCGCGTAGCTGGCGACAAAAATTTCCAGGCTCGGGTAAAAATGCCAGGTCCCCCCCCCCCCTCGGAAAATCAAATGGTCCGTGCCTATTTATGTCATCATGATAAAAATAAGATATACTGGCGTGAAGAATCTTATTGGCCCTGGTTGTCAATCCACCCCAAAAAGTAGTAGTTTACAGCATTCATTTTTTTCTTACTATGGCTTATGCACAACTAAACATACAAGTCATACAGAACCGTCTACTTCTTCCTTCTACATATGGATTGGTTAGTTATGTGCTATGAAATTTTGATAGAATATAAGTGCTGAATATTTTTACAATGAAGTTGATAAAGAACACACATAAATATGGCAAATAGATTTTGAAAGAGCGTTTTAAAAAAAAGTTGTAAAATACCCCCCAAAATGTACACACATTAGCACTAATTCATACTCTGAAAAAATATTAATGAAAAATGTATAATTTTATTTGTTTTCTGAAGTGAACCCAGTCCAATTTACAAGACCTAATACGGGACTTTCGAGATAGGAACTCTCGTGTAATTGAAGGCGGAAACGATCTCCTCAAATACCAGTGAGAAGTATAATCGGAATCCAGTCCTATTGAATATAAATATACACCACCTAAAAACACCTAAAAACAAACTATTTATTAAATTGAAGTGTACTTATTATTTGTCCTGTATAACAATTATTTAACTAAATTTTAATTGACGAAAAACAATTAATCTGAAGCGCTACAAATCGAATAAATATAAATCACCCTTGGCTCAACAGTGTTCATTAATTAGTGATTCCATCCCAAGGTATTAATGTATTGTTTTTTTTCGCATAATACACAAAAATGTTGTCGGAATGAACACGACTCAAAATTCCCGTATTAGAGAAATTGTTTTTTTTTAAGTATGCACATTTGTTTGGATAACTAGATAACTATCCGACACCATTCATTGAATGCCAACAAAATTTTACAGGTAAATTGTCGGTAGATGTTGTTTGTCGAATGTTGGCATTCGAGGAATAAACCCCTCAAACGAAGTTTTTGAGACATATCGTGTTTATTGATTTAGAGATATAAATAAAGACATGTCCAATAAGGTTCGAGACTTATTAAGATATTTAGGGCAACATATGATATTTAAGCAGTTCGGTTTGCGAAATAAATTTTAATGCTACACGATAGTTTTCTATGTTTTGAAATATCAGCGGCAATCTCCCATCGAGCACATGTCAGGTACAATTTACAATGGTAAAAAAAGATAGTGTAGACATTATATGCAGGGGAAGACATCGGTTCAGCATTTATTTACATCAAGTTGATAAAATATGATAATTTTCCCCGTTCCTTTATTTCTTATTTGAGTGCTTCAAAGTTGTGAATTATATATAGTCACTAGATTACTGATTTTACGCCCACTAATAAACGATTTCTTCTTTGAGGGTGGATTATTTTATCTATCTGCAATTTTTTTTTTATCTTGGCATTCACATCGACTGAAAAAGTCGTAAAATACGAAATAAATTGAGGTTTACTTTGATTATATTCCTATTGATAGTGAATTAATGTGTTCTGATCCGCTTTGTTTAATAACTCAATCAATGCAAGCCTATTTCAGTTCAAATTGACTCTAAAACTGGATTTGTCTTTTATTGTTATCTATTTTCTCTCACATTTATTTTCTTTTTCTTCTTTTTTGACGTCTTTTAGATACTGCGTTGAATTTGTATAGTCTGGAATATTATGTCTATAGGCAATGTAAATATAAAAATCAAAATCGATTACGTTTGTCTTTTGTCCTTTTTATAGGTGTTTTTCCGGCAGATCGTCGCATTTGTGATTTTTGGCCATGTTATTCTATATGTGTTTTTCTGGCAGATTGTCGCATTTGTGATTTTTGGCCATGTCCTTCTATAGGTGTTTTTCTGGCAGATCGTCGCATTTGTGATTTTTGGCCATGTCTTTTTATAGGTGTTTTTTTCTGGCAGATTGTCGCATTTGTGATTTTTGGCCATGTCCTTGTATAGGTGTTTTTGTGGCAGATTGTCGCATTTTTGATTTTTGGCCATGTTCTTCTATAGGTGTTTTTCTGGCAGATTGTCGGATTTGTGATTTTTTGCCATGTCCTTATATAGGTGTTTTTTCTGGCAGATTGTCGCATTTGTGATTTTTTGCCATGTCCTTCTTTAGGTGTTTTTCTGGCAGATTGTCGCTTTTGTGATTTTTGGCCATGTTCTTCTATAGGTGTTTTTTCTGGCAGATTGTCGCATTTGTGAATTGGGCCATGTCCTTCTATAGGTGATTTTACGGGCAGATTGTCGCATTTATGATTTTTGGCCATCGTAAGTGTTTTCCGTCATCTTCTCTGCCTTGATCATTTTATTCGCTGTTTTTAATATAATATAAAATTTAATGATTTATCGTAACCCTTAAATAGTCCTACAGTTCCGTTAAGATGTTAAATTTTCACATGCATGATGACATTCTTCATTCCATTTGATATCTGACATTTACATTTTGATGTTATTGGGCTTCATTACAAACTGCAGAATAGTGATTTAAAGTTTTATCAGAAATGTCGTCTTGCTGTGCAACAATTTGAATTTGTATGCATTTGTCGCAGTATAATAACAGAATTGCCTCCGCTCCTATTTCCGACATCTACTATCAGAAGTATCTTCGTATTACGCAATCAGATGGATGATTTCTGCTTTGCAATTACGTATTACAATAGCTGCAATTAATTTGAAATAACTTACGGTTCAATTTCAACGAAATTATTTCAAAGAGTCCTAGAAATTTTTGAAAGCAATATTTGATTTACAAATTGTGTTGAATTAATGTCCCTTACTGGTTTCTATGGCTAAGGATGATCTTGAAATACAAAACGATAACTATGAAACAAATTTGAAATACATATTTGAACGTTCAACCGAAGCTGTATCTTTTCTTGTGTTTTTTGTTTGTCGTTTTCTTTTTTTGTTTTTCTCATGAATTCTTTTCATCTGAATCGAGTTTTTGGGGCTCAATTCGTAGAGCTGACGAGATAGCACTGAAGGTTGTGGATTAGATCACTTTGTCGTTGCGGGGTAGTACAGTAAAGAAAAATATGTAATTCATGGCTGCACACAAACTGTGGAGAAACTTTACTGCTCAATGCAGACAGTTTCTATATTACTCGAAAGAGAGCAGACTAATTGGAGATGTATAGAATGTTAAATTTATTGCCCTTCGTCATCTTTTTAATTTTGAAGTTCCGGTAAACACTCGGTGCCCCGAAGTTGAATCGTACAGAACTCGGACCTTTTTCATTGTTCGTATATGATACATCTATTACAGTTTCCGAGTGTATCCACTACCAACGTCAGGTCAACGTCATAGGTGACCGTTTACCTCGACGAATTTATATGCAACATATATTCCTCAGTTTAATGATAAAGTTCCTAAATCTCCATTATCTTTATTTGAGTATAGTAACTTTTAAAGGGCAATAAATTGTTCTGAGAGTTGTTAAATCGTTCAATCTAAATTTGATAGTTGCATCTAATGATAGTGAATATTTTTCTCATTTGATAAGATGTCTATAACGGTATTTCGGTTAAAAATAACGTTCCAATACATTCGATGATTCATGTAGAAAGTGGTTAACACTTGCTTTATACACAGGTATCAGTGTTTTATCGGCTAATCCAGTCTGGTTCAAAAGTTATTTTTCAAGTGCGTTTTATTTTTATACACACCTTGATGTGAAAAAAAGTTCCGAAAGTGACAATACATAGAACTTTTTATTTACATTGTGATGGGTATCACACGTGAAGCAGGTCATGCTACCCTTTAGGGGCACCTGGTGACACTTATGTTTTTTAGGGGATCAAAACTGTTAGTTCTATATTTCTTTGTTTTATATTCTGTTTATTTTCGTCTTGGATCATTAACGTTCTCTGTCTTTGTGTGAACCTTGTATTGCCATATATTCTGGATTTATGATTTGTTGCTTCGGTATTCATATTTTTTTTTTCGTTCGGAAATTTATTTCGTGATTTTTATATGTAATAATATTTTAAGAGGAAACACGTTTTGATTCTTCATTCTGAATTTAGACGATCATAAATTGTTTACCTAGAAACTTGTTTTTCCATTTTTCTATAACGATATTCTCTGAGCAAATTTGTACGGGCGCAAATATAAAAAAAATGTATTGCTGCAATAAACAAAACATTTATTTTGACAGTTATTGTTTGAATTGTCATATTTACTGCGTGACAATTTATGTAATTTCATAAATGTTCGTTTATCAGTATGATGTATTGACTTATTTACGTCAATACACCCATTTCATTTAATAAAAATCACTAATACCTTTTTTGATATTTGATTTTAGCAAAATTATACACAATTTAAAATCAGCCTGAATATTAATTACAACAGAGGAGGAAACGAATAACTTACTTTCTGCAGATGGCCATTTCGACAGCTTATGTGTCTTTAGTGTAGTAATTGTTTTGTTCTATGTTGCCAACATTTAATTGCACAATTTTTCAATTACTCATTCAAACAAAACAAATTGGGTTTGGTGACATTATAGTCTGTCTAAAATGTGCATGATATATGTAAATTAGATACAGAAAATCATGACAAACAGATTTTAGTTGTTGTAAGAAACCTATTAAATCCATCAATATGTAATCATAATTCATCTTCATCGTAAGAATCAACTTTAAAACTCCTGGGTATTGATATACTCTATCTATTAAATTTGACACAAAATTTAAAGGAAGGCGTCTCAGCGACAAAATATTCTCAATCGCATGGAATGGGTTACCTTTTTAAACAGACTTAGTAAACTAACCTAAATAAAAAGCAAATTTGGCATGTCTTTTCTGTTAAAGGCCCTGTGCCACTATAACGTTCTAGCCAACGTGTGCGTGCCGACGTTCGTGAATTTTTGTAAGAACGTTGGCACACGCCGAAAAAATTGAAGAAATTCTCTTGTTGATCATATTCATAAAGTCAGGCTACAACGCACAGGAAACTTTCCCATAACTTGACTGCAACGCTTATAACACTTGTAACAGCGTATGAAGACTTTTCAAAGGCGTTTTACTAGCGTACTTGACGTATACCAAACCATAGCGATCTCCTAGCATTCATAGAACGTCTGTTTAGCGTTATGACGATCTCTTCTCAGATCAGTTGGAAATTATTCACCCTATGTCATTTGCAAAGGTAGAAATGGATAGAAATGTCACCGAAAAATACGACGGATTTGCAGAAGGGATAGGTCGTCCAAAAATCGCAAAATTTATTTTACAAAAAACATGTCTGTCTAATGGTGAAATAAAGCAGCTATTAACCTTAATTTGGAATTTTGTCTTGCTCTTTAACCATTATTTTATAAATTATTGGCTAATACGTCATTCCTTAGTTACAAACACGCTCGGTGTGTGTTCTTTACACGTTTGAAACAACGTTTGATAAACTACTACATATCGCACACATTACGTGCATAACGTACATGTACCTCTAGCGTTCGTCTAATGTGTGCATAACTTATCAACAACACGTTGGCGAACGTCGTGAAATTTTGAGCATGTTCAAAATTTTTCGACGCACCAACGTGCTTGGACGTGTTTGTTACGTAGGAAGAACGTGCCTCAAACTTATACAACGCACAAGAGCGTGTAAGAAAATATTTTCACACGTCGGCGAACTGTTGCGGTGTGCGTTAATGTGTGACAGGGCCATAAGATACAAATTCCAAAATCATGGAAGTTTATATGAGGATCTCTTGAGCAAAGACAAGATGCCTTCTTCATTAGAAGATTGATAAACATGCTTATGGACACGTTTAAAATTACACATGAAATTTAAACTGTCCTTGCAGTGCAGAGCAATATAAACTTTATAAATTATATAATTTCAAAATATTTCAGGGTTTCAAAAACACTTACGATCCCCATTTTTATATTTTAATAATTACATAATTTGGTATTATTATAAATTTATCAGTGATAATCACTTTGTATCAATTTTACCTACAATGTTTAAATAAAATGTATATTTGTGCAGAGATATTAAAAGACTATGTCACCTTACAATAATGAAGTTTCGCTTATCTTTAAAATGTAAATCCAACAAGATTTTTCCATGTAAAATACATGTGAATATTTATTGCGAGTTAGAAAAAAAAAAGAGTATGAAAGTTGATTGATTTATTGATTACTTAAGGTTTGAACGTCTAAGTAATATCAGTACGAAAACAAGTTTTCACTGACATCACAGCTCTTTTGTTCTAGCAAAGGTGATCTGAGTCGATCACCCCGGCAATCTCACCCAATTATAACAAAGGATATTTTTACTTTTTAATCTGTTTTTAGTAATGCCAGGTTTTGAGAACTGTTCACCATTTTGGACTTAGTAAAATTCGAAGTTTTAAAAAGATTTTAAAACGTTGAAAAATAACATAGTTCATGGTGGGATTCGAACCAGGGTCGTCTTCTGCCCTTTTTTAATCTTTATTACATCATTCATCAGTAGTTACATTCATATTCACAATCATATATTCAAGATATTCAACATCAAGTCCCTATACTCATTGCCTACCACATTCTCTCTATTTCATGCAGCACGCACTTTCAATTCGAAAAGCCTAAAATAGTTTACAATATTAGAGGAAACAAATAATTATAACTTTAAAGTCCATTTTATGCAAAAAATAGAAAACAAACATAACATATATCACTGTAAATGTGTATGGGGCTGGTATCCATTCCACCAATCATTTGAACAAAAAAATGTTATGAAATGTTTTCAAATAACACAAATGGATTGAAGTATGATATGTGTCCTCATAAACATAGCCTTTTACCAAATCATACATTGAATCACATGGAAAATTAAAAAATATCACAGTTATAGTATTTTTTAAGACTTTTGCCTTACCTACTGCACCACGAACTCGTTAGAGAAACCATGTTATAAAATCATATATGAAGAATCATTGTGGGGTACAATAAGGATACATATTATTATAATTATAGTAGGAAATATTTGTCTCGTGAGATTATTAGCACGGAAATAATATTTAAGACTGTATATCGGCTTTCCTTCACATACATGTAATATAGAAGCTGGGATGTAAATTTCTTATCACACTCGGACTTTATGTGTCTGTATTAGCTCACCCCGACGGCCGTGATAATTATTACAGACATACAGGTTGGAGGGACCACGTGGGCAACGAGTTTTGATTGCCACTGGAAAAGGGGAGAAATTGGAAGGGGCCGGAAATTTAGCCAGTGCGTCTCTTCTCCTTATTGTAATATAGAAGGGTCTTTATACTGCATGGAGCGTGACGTTTCTCCGCACAGTTTGGTAACAATGGTTCGCGGTCAGGATTTCCGTAGTATGACCTGGCAACCCGCATAGTCAGGACAATCCCATATCCACCAACTTGGGACGCACCCAGCAGCTCTTTAGTAAGAGCTCCTAAAACGTAGTTTGAAAAAAACATAATTGTCTATTTTTCTATATACTTGTACTTGAAAATATCCAATGGAGGTAATAACAAAATTACCGAATAAGTTGTCATGAGCCGATGTCCATGAGACAAAAAGATAAATCAAGTGGAAACCATCGCAAAAACCGTTGACCACAATGGTCCTGACTTGGTTCAGGCAGTTCAAAAGAAATCTGGGTTAAACCGGTTAAAGGCGCGCCAAACCTTTCCTTCCATTGCGGTACTGTCCGGTAGCAACTCAACATCAATTGCTTTTGAAAGGTCTTAGACAGCTAAAAGAAATGTTTATTAAATTTTTTTTATCGAGACGAACATTTTCTTCAAATTCGAGATGTCAGTTCAAAGAGATGTAAAACTAGTGGTTTATGTCGTTACCTTTATCTCTAGTTCTGGTGGATATATTACTGTAATTTAGCGGAAGATGCGTTATTAATGGAAAGAACATCATTAATATATCTATAAGTGGGATTGAAGGATCAAGCATCTTTTATTTTATGACTTTTACAGGTCCCCGAAGAAATTCGTTCTCGTAAGAATACAAAACAAGTCTGCGAGAAGAGGAGCACATTTAGTGCCCATTGGTATACAGTCTTGCTGTTCATACATAGCACCTCCAAATGTGACAACTATATTATCAATTAAAGGAAATAAAGTATACTTCACACATTTTTTCATCGTAGCATACTTTTCCCTTTAAATTGGTTTTTGAAAAATATGTGGATCTATAACCTAATACAACATTTTTTTAAATCGGCAACGGCTTTTTATATGATACCTTTAATTCGTGATACAATATGGAAATCAACTGTATTGGGAGAATGTATGATTAATGTCACTTAGGGCATGAATAGTTTCACAGTATGCTTGTTGGTTGTCTTTGAATGCGGTCAAAATCATAGTTAGTTCAAAAGACAATTTTTAGTTAAGCAAGATGTTGAGTGATGTAACAAATCAGGAAGTATTACATGTATCTGTCTCTCTGCCATAGTTGGTCTGCCAGATGAATAGTCACTATATATGATTTTCCTTTCAATTATCTATGTTACGGTTGTATTGTAAAGAGGAAATATATCCTAAAATTGAGTGCTAATTTATTTGAAAGTATAAGCCTACATGCTCCTCAGGATTGGAGATTTATATCCAGTATTTCATCTAAACCAAGAAAAGGAGTTAATCAATTAATAAAATAGAAGAAAGAAATGGAATTGGTGCAAAGGGCAACGAGTTTTGAATGTCACTTAAAAGGGATGAAATGGATAATGTCCGGAAATTTTGTCTTCTATCGACCTCCACCGAATCATTTCTTCTTAGTGTGTACAGCGTGGTGGTTATCGATAATGTTCGTCTACAATGGTTCGGGTCATGCTTTCTGTATTATGACCTGAGCACTTTTCGTAGATAAGGCTCCCATGGGAATGCCCCAAACTACTCTATACACGTAGCAACGGTAAACAAACGCTTAACGATTCATAAAAAGTACCAAGTACTGTACAGACTGCGCTTGACGATTCATAAAAAGGACCAAGTAATGTACAGACTTTGTTAACTTTTCATAAAAACTATCTCTTCTTGACCTGCTTGGCCAATTTTATCCAAACATGAACATAACAGTCATGTGGTGGTCCATTTGAAAGTTTGTAACTTTTATATTCATACCTCGTTAAAGATGGGAGGTGCCGGGAGCGTTCCCGGTGGTGGATAGGGGATTTCCCTCTTTTGCGGGGTAGTAAGGTTATAATACGAAAAGCCTGGTCACAAAACCATTGTAGGCGAACTGTGTGGAGAAACGCCACGTTCTAGTTCACAAATGAGAATAGACATCGTTGGGTAGATTGAGAATTTATAACCGTACTGACTAAAAACGACTTTGACAAAACCGGATTTTTCTTCCTTAGTGCGTCAGTGATTTACCAGCAGACTAGGCTCCTTGAGCCAGCCGGAGTTTAGCGGCGACCACTCCTTGACTCATCTTTCTAAATTATGTTTTGTCTTAATCTTTTTTTCTCAAGATTGTGTTCTTGGAGTTAGTAGTCTACCTATATTGGATTTTATGTGTATGTTTAATATCATATAGGGGAAACGGGATAGAGAAAGCTAAGGTTTCAGTACCCATAAACCGCTTTAACCCTACCGCTAGCTCTTGCTAGTGCCGGTACAAAGTCTGACTATCCCAATTTCCTATCGTTGTCTATGTTTGTCTTATGTCTTTTTATTGTCTCGCCCGCGACGAAAGTCGCGAAAGCGAGACATAGCGATCCGAAATTCCGTCGTCGGCGTCGTCGTCAATATTTATTTTAACCCTGTGGTTAAAGTTTTCTAAACATCAATATCGTCATCAAATCTTTATGGAATCATTTGAAATTTGGACAGAAGCAAGAAAATGGTCTGAAAATTACCTCTAGCTGAAAAATTTGGAAACTTTTTATTTAGTTTTTCCGTAATTTTTCCGTATTCGACTTAGTTTTTTTGCGCAAGAAATTTATTTTAACCCTGTGGTTAAAGTTTTTTAAAAGTCAAGTGAAGTTATTTAATTTTATTGAAATTTCACAACTAGAGGCTCAGAAGGCTGAGCCTGTATCGTGCACCTGGCTTTCTGGTTTCAGTGGATTTTATATCTGAGGAACTGTAATTGGCAGCAATCTAAGTGAAGGACCTTCCATACATCATTGCTGTAAAGTTTTGTTTAATCTGTGCAATTCATTTCAATAGAGATAGTCAAAATGTGTATTTTCCCATAGGGTCCAATGTTAAACCTAAGTTCAGCGCTGGCGGCCATGTTTTTTGGCGGATCAGAAAAATTTCGGCAATCTATATAAAGGACTTTCCATACATCATTCATGTAAAGTTTGGTTCCAGTTGCTTCAGTAGCTTCAGAGGAGATAGCAAATATATGCTTTTTCCCATAGGGTCCAATGTTAAACCTAAGTTCAGCGCTGGCGGCCATGTTTTTTGGTGGATCGGAAAAATTTCGGCAAACTTAGTAAACGATCTGCCATACATCATTCCTGTAAAGTTTGGTTCAATTTGCTTCAGTAGCTTCAGAGGAGATAGCAAATATATGCTTTTACCCATAGGGTCCAATGTTAAACCTATATCAAGCCTGGGGGCCATGTTTTTTGGCGGATCAGAAAAATTTCGGCAAACTAAGTAAAGGACCTGTCATACATCATTCCTGTAAAGTTTGGTTCAATTTGCTTCAGTAGCTTCAGAGGAGATAGCAAATATATGCTTTTTCCCATAGGGTCCAATGTTAAACCTAAGTTCAGCGCTGGCGGCCATGTTTTTTGGCGGATCNGAAAAATTTCAGCAATCCATATAAAAGACCTTCCATACATAATTCCTGTAAAGTTTAGTTCAATTTGCTTCAGTAGCTTCAGAGGAGATAGCAAATATATGCTTTTTCCCAAAGGGGCCAATGTTAAACCTAAGTTCAGCGCTGGCGGCCATGTTTTTTTGGCGGATCAGAAAAATTTCGGCAAACTAAGTGAAGGACCTTCCATACATCATTCCTGTTAAGTTTGGTCCCATTTGCTTTAGTGGCTTCAGAGGAGATAGCAAATATATGCTTTTCCCATAGGTCCAATGTTAAACCTAAGTTCAGCGCTGGCGGCCATGTTTTTAGGTGGATCAAAAAAAAATTCGGCAAACTAAGTAAAGGACCTTTTGTACATCATTCATGTAAAGTTTGGTTCCAGTTGCTTCAGTAGCTTCAGAGGAGATAGTAAATATATACTTTTTCCCATAGGGTCCAATGTTAAACCTAAGTTCAGCGCTTGCGGCCATGTTTTTTGGCGGATCAGAAAATTAGGCAAACTAAGTAAAAGACCTTCTATTCATCATTCCTGTAAAGCTTGGTTCAAATTGCTTCAGTAGCTTCAGATGAGATAGCAAATATACGCCTTTTCCCATAGGGTCCAATGTTAAACCTAAGTTCAGCGCTGGCGGCCATGTTTTTTGGCGGATCAGAAAAATTTCGGTAAACTAAGTAAAGGACCTTCCATACATCATTCCTGTAAAGTTTGGTTCTATTTGCTTCAGAAGCTTCAGAGGAGATAGCAATTATATGCTTTTTCCCATAGGGTCCAATGTTAAACCTAAGTTCAGCGCTGGCGGCCATGTTTTTTTGCGGATCGGAAAGATTTCGGCAAACTAAGTAAAGGACTTTCCATACATCATTCCTGTAAAGTTTGGTTCGAATTGGTCCAGTGGTTTCTGAGGACATAGTCAAAATGTAAAAAGTTTACGGACAGACGACGGACGCCAAGTGATGGCAAAAGCTCACATGGCCTTTTAGGCCAGGTGAGCTAAAAAGTGGTCAAACGTTAGATGATGGTCAGAAAAGTACCTCAGAACTGAAAAAATGATTTTTTTTCTGGTTTTTCTGTATTTTTTCCAAATATGGACTTAGTTTTTATTTCTAAAAAAATTTAATGTTAGTTGTTAAGAAGCAGAATAGAGTCTTTGAATCTTAATAGAATTACATTGAAATTGACAGTCCTGCATAAAATGAGCAGATGTGTAACAGGCTGTTTGATTTTTGATTCCGGTTCCAACTTTGGTAAATTTCCTGAAAATGTCAAAGACCAATAATTTTTAAAATTATTGCATTCAGTTTCAAATTTTAATAATGCTTTAGTATCAAGCATAATTTTGAACACTAAAGAATTAAATAAAATGGTTCCAACTTTGGTAAATTTCCTGACACTCTCAAAGACAAGCTATTTTTGGAAATTCTTCTTAGCATCAATGCTTTTTTTAATAAATTTGAATAAAAAAAAAAAAAAAAACAATACAGAAATGAAATTGCCAAAGTTTTTGATTCCAATTTTGGTTTACATACCTGGAACTTTCAAAGACCTGTTAATTTTTAGAATTCTACCTAGCAACCATAACTTTTTCGGTTCCTTTCAGTTAAAATGATGATTTTCAAAAGTCAAATTGCAAAAATCTTTGATTCTTATTTTGGTAAGTTTCCTAGAACTCTCAAAGACCTGTTATTTTTTGGAATTCTACCTAGCAACCATATCTTTTTCAAATTGCAAAAATCTTTGATTCTTATTTTGATCCGCCGTGCGCGGTCCCGGCTTATGAATAGGCCCGCAGCATCCTCTGAGCTTGGAGTATGAGTCTTCCTAACAGAGGACCCCGAGGGAACCCCGGGATATAGAAATAGGACCTAGTATCTCCGGCTTGCGGGGTGTGACCCCTCCTATGCGGAGGCTGACCCCGAGGGTCCCGGGATATAGAAATAGGACCCATTCCGTGGTTGTGCGGGATTAATAAATACACAACCCATCTTTCGGATGGGATGTAAACTCAGGTCCACGTGTTGGAAGAAANAAAAAAAAAATACAGAAATGAAAAAATGAAATTGCCAAGGTTTTTGATTCCAATTTTGGCTTACATACCTGGAACTTTCAAAGACCTGTTAATTTTTAGAATTCTACCTAGCAACCATAACTTTTTCGGTTCCTTTCACTTAAAATGGTGATTTTCAAAAGTCAAATTGCAAAAGTCTTTGATTCTTATTTTGGTAAGTTTCCTGGAACTCTCAAAGACCTGTTATTTTTTGGAATTCTACCTAGCAACCATATCTTTTTCAAATTGCAAAAATATTTGATTCTTATTTTGATAAATTTTCTGCAACTCTCAAAGACGTATTATTTTTTGGGATTCTACCTAGCAACCAAAACTTTGTAAGTTTCTTTCAGTTATAATGATCATTTTCATAAGTCAAATTGCAAAAATCTTTGAATCTTTTTTTTTGGTAAATTTCTTGAAACTCTCAAAGATCCGTTATTTTTGGGAATTCTACCTAGCAACCATATCTTTTTCAGTTCCTTACATTATGAATGATTATTTTCTATAGTGAAATTTCCAAAATCCTGGATTCCAATCGTGGAAAATTTCAAGAAACTTTAAAAGACCATTTATGTTTTGAATTCTACTTAGCAACCAAACATTTCTGCAAACATTTCATTGAAAACAGTCATTGTACAAAATTAGCTTATACCAATTTGGTATGAAATTCCCCAAGACCAGATATTTCTTGAAATTCTACCTAGCAACCTCATCTAAATATAGGCCAAATTATAATGACAATGTAGTGAGCGGGCGAGACATTAGGTTCCGTGGAACCTTTACGAATTTTTGTTTTTCTTGTGCAGTTCCGTAGGAGATTGTGGCATTTGATTGTAATTTTCGACCATTGTAAGTGTTTCCCGTTATCTTTTCTATATAAATTTGCACAAGCAGTGTGATGGGTGTCACGCGTTGAGCAGATCATGCTTACCCTTCTGAGCACCTGATGATACCTTCGTTTTGTAGGGGTTCACACTGCAAGTGCTTTAGTAATTATAGTGTAATTGTTCGTTTATATTAATTTTTTTTTACTTTGTCACACCGTCTCAATTTTTGTTGGATGTGAAGTCCCGTGATTTTGGATTTTTAATTTTAGAATTCCCTTTCCTCGCTTTTGCTTCGGCATTCGTTCGCCGATGTATCAATGCAGTATAAAGAACCCTTCTCTGATATTATATACCGATATTGACTTTTTCCTAGATTGACTCACTAACAGTGTGACGGATGCTTGTTAACAGAGCAGGACATGCTTACCCTTCCGGAGCACCTGATATCACTCAGTAGGAGTGCCTCTGGTTTGAATATTTCTGTGCTTGTAGCTGTTTAATGTCATTGTCTTCTATGTTCTCGTTTTGGCCGTGCCTTTTAATTTCAATTTTTGTAAATACCACTCCTTTGGTCCCTTGGTAGTCTACTGCCGTTGTTTTTTGTATTTTTATGAGGAGAGCAGACTCACATAGGGTCGTAAAGAAGTCTTAATTTTCAGCCCCTACCCAATCAAAACTTCCATCTTTATTTCTTTCTTCTTTTTACCTATAGATATATACTTTTTGATTGATTAACATGTTCTCATCCTGATACATGTATACCTGAAATATTGCTCACTGGACGTTAAACTCTTAAGTAATCAATCAATTATTCAAAATGGTCGCTAAAGGGGGGTCATTGTTTGATATTAGAAACGAAAACAATGATCTTCTGCACTGAAACCAGTTGAACAATTTTTATCTTGATCATTATAGCCCTTGAATGGTGTTTGTAAAAGTTTGTAACTAGAAATCGATGAATTTGATGACGAAGGCTTAAAAGCCGAATCTGTATCATTGACATGGCCAAATGTTTCTACATTATAACAAGGGAAAATAGCACAAACAAATGACAAAATACCGAAGTTACTGTAAATTTCATTTCTGCATNAAAAAGAGCTTGCTACAAGGGTTCTTTAACGTGCAGGAAGCGTGGCATTTCTTCCAACACGTGGACCTGAGTTTACATCCCATCCGAAAGATGGGTTGTGTATTTATTAATCCCGCACAACCACGGAATGGGTCCTATTTCTATATCCCGGGACCCTCGGGGTCAGCCTCCGTTTAGGAGGGGTCACACCCCGCAAGCCGGAGATACTAGGTCCTATTTCTATATCCCGGGGTTCCCTCTGGGTCCTCTGTTAGGATGACTCATACTCCAAGCTCAGAGGATGCTGTGGGCCTATTCTTCAGCCGAGACCGTGCACGGCGGGAAGCCGAATCTGTATCATTGACATGGCCAAATGTTTCTACATTATAACAAGGGAAAATAGCACAAACAAATTACAAAATACCGAAGTTACTGTAAATTTCATTTCTGCATACGGCCATTTCGAGAACTTATGTCTCGTCAGTGCAGAAAAAAATCATAACATTTGGAAAACCATAAACTCGAAGATATTTAAAAAGTGATACATGTAGACAACAAATAACCAAATATGATTTAAATGGAAATCCAAAATCAGCTATGGACAGAGCTTTGCACCTTGCATGATGGTTCTACTCCTTAATTTTGTTTCAACTTAAATTTGTAGTTTTAGAGGAGCTGATCGTATTGTTATAGGGATGTTTATGGTCTTCCAAATATTTATCTGTACTGAAGAGACATAAACTGTCGAAATAAGCAGAAACAAAATTAACAGTAAGTTCGGTATATAGTTATTTGTTAATCCCTTTCCCCCGCTGGTCACACTGTTAGTTGTCTAATCATAACAGTGAGTTTAGTTTCTGCATACGCACATTTCAACAACTTATGTCTCTTCAGCGCAGATCAAATCAAAACATTTGGACATCTATAACTTTGCAAAATATCATTTATTAGCTTGGCTGAAATTGCATCCGTAGTTTAAAAGAAATTGATCAAAAGGTGATTTCTTGTAGGTTCAATGTTAAGCTACTCGTGTGTTCCGTTCTGGTTGCCGTGACATATGATAATTTGATAAATGTAACAATGAGATGAACGAAATTCTTAAGGTCCTTCTACTTATCATTTGCCAAGTAATTTTCTGAGAGATAATCAAAATGCGTTTTCAAAATTAGGTTAAATACTGAACAATAACTGACAAATACAATGTAAATGCCGAAGTTACTGTTACTATAGTTTCTACAGATGGCTATTTCTAAGGTAGCGGCCATGTTTGTTGCCATGAGAACGAAATGAACATTATTTGGAAAGGAGCTTTTTAACAAGTGTACATTCATAAAACTTTAACGACGGGCGCCAAGTGAAAGCCATAAGTTACACTGAACTTTTAGATCAGTCGAGCTAATAAAACCGATGTTAATATGTTTGTTCATATTTGTTTCTTAATCATTTAATCAATATGAATATATAGAGGGTTCAGAACAGTCAGGTTCTATGTGCATTTATAACATACTTGAGTAATTGAAGTTTAAAGATTTGAAATGCTTTAAAAATTTCATTTTTTTATTCACTGATAAAAAATTCTATTACAAGATGTAAATGTCTTAATGTATCCCTTTAAATTTCAAAAATCTAGGTTGATAGCTGTAGGTGGGGTTGGTTTCACAAACTAGGTACCATTTGTTGAAAATGACAATAAAAATGACTAAGTTCCAAAGTTTGGAAAAAAGGGTAAAAAATTTCAGAATAATTCCATAAAGTCAGGTGCACATATACAATATATATAGAAACTTTCTATGAAGTTTCAAAGTTCTAGGTTGAAAACTGTTGGAGTTGATTTCACAAAACAGGTATCCCATTTTCCACGCCCGCCGGACATTCAGCATACTATAACCTGGATTTGCACTCCGTGTAACCCGGCCAAAAATTAAGATATTGCAAGTTTCCAATGGGCTTTCGGGTCAGAACCGAAGGTACAAAGCTTTTAATTTGTTTTTCATCTTGGAAGTCATCATGAGGCAAGCAAAGGAACAACGCTTTTATTGTTGCTCTTCATCTTGAAGTCGTCATTAGGCCTTTCAACAATGAGCTATACTCAAACCTCATAGAAAGTTCAAACAGCCCCTAGCACTGCTTTGGCGGAATTCTTTGCAACGCTACATCCATGTATTTTCTGATAATGGATGCGGGATTGTCAAATAAATTATACTTGCAAAGTGCTCCTACTACAATCACTGTCATCCGTTGTCCGACAAAAGCTCTAGTCTCCTCAGCTAGTTCACGATTAAAACATTTAGACAAATACAGGGCATACATGTTTATACACTCTTAATTTATTCTTTTCATAATTGAATAATTTTGGCTTTTGCATCTTAAAAGAGAGATTACAATTTGTAAGGGAATATTTTGTATATTGGTATATAAAACCAACGCCCTTGCAGCAGAATAGACGCCAAAAATTTGAGATAATCCAAATCTGACACACTATCTCGTTGTAGTCAAGAAACAATCAATTTCTTATTCCCCACGCACTTAAACCGAGACATCATCACGACGTTGAATAAATATCGATATGTTATGAGCATATCTTTTCAAAATAGATTAATTATTGAAAGTTTCAAAATTAAATTAGGCAATGAATAACTAGATATACGTATTTCTAAACTTTTATAAAGTATTTTTGAGACATTTTAAAACGAACGATGCACTTTAAAGAGGATCATATATTATATTGTTATTGCACGTTTTATGAAAAACAAAGTATCGCTTTACATTTTAATGAGAACGTAGGATGAATACAATAAATATGTCTGCTCTGTGAATTACAACTAATGCCATCGTGGTAAATGATCCCATCTTTAGGTCTATGTAAAAAGGTCAAATTTTATGTGATAAATTTGTTATGCTTTAATCTTGCATTAGAAATAGATAAATTTTCGTGGATGAAAAAATTCTAAATGTCGTAAAAATGTAAAATATATTTATGTTAAAAATCAATAAGTTAAAATTGTGATTAAAAAATTCATATGATTAAAAAACATTAATTTTTGACCCCAAAAATATCTCATCACAATAAAAACTTATGTTGATCTCGTCAACCAAGGATAACCCATGAAAACCTTCCGGTTTATTTCCATTATATTTTTCATTATATTTTTTTACTAACAATGAAGGGATATGGTGTAAATCTACATAGTAAAACTAGCAATCGAACAACGCTTTTATTGTTCCTCGTCTTGAAGTCACCATTATCCTTAAATTTCTTCTTAATGGCTAATTTTAGCGTAACTATTAAGTTAATTTAACTACCTGCGCTACTGATGATTGTAACCCTTATTAATTAAATATATCATTGTAATGGTAATGTAAAAAATAACCCTCAGGTAAGGCAAGTATGTTTTGGAAGCATTTGTTCTTTTGAATGATGAATATTTAAACACAGTATAGACGCATGAGTGAACATAAACATATTTTCACGCTAATTTCCACATATCAGCCTTGACACTTTGAATATAATTGTATGACTTTGTTTAAAACTAAGCTTTTGCAGCTCTATCCTTTGCTGAGTTTTAGCTTTACACTGAAACCTTTTTGGTTGTTTTCTATTAGATTAAAAAAAATGGAATATGGTCTTGTAAATAAATATTTTTATTTGATCTGCATTGAAGACACATCAGTTGTCGAAATGGCCATATGCAGAAACTTTTTTCACGGTAACTTCGATAATTTTTATTAACTACCACTAGGTCGATGCCTCTGCCGATGGACTGTTAGCCAGGAAGGTATTGTTGCTGATCCGATAACAACTTACAGTATTTAAATTTTTGAAAGCTTTGCTTAAAACTAAGGATATCTTCTGCCCTTTGCTGATATTTGTCTTTCCATTCAGATCTTTTTGTTTATTTGTTCTCTATCAGATTTTTGAAGATTTTTGACAATGGTCTTCAAAGTATTATGAATTCATCTGCACTTAAGAAGCATACGTTGTCGAAATGGTCAAATGAAGAAGCTTTTACAGTAACTTCGGTATGTTGTTACATGTATTTATTTGTAAATAGGCGACCCAATCTAAACACCATTTAATTGAAAAGTTTAACAACACTTTCCGATATTTGGATGATATTTTAGCTTTAAATAATGACGACTTCAATACGTATTATAAGGACATCTACCCTAAAGAACTTACTTTGAATAAAGCCAATTCTAATATCCATCATTGTCCGTTCTTAGACATCAATTTTGATATAACGAATGGTAAATTAGATACTAAAATTTATGATAAAAGGGACGATTTTTCTTTTCCCATAGTTAATTATCCATTTCTGGAATGCGATGTTCCATTAGCGCCATCATATGGTGTTTACATATCTTAACTTGTTCGATTTGCTCGAGTATGTAATAAAGTTTGCGATTTTAATGAACGGAATCTTTTTATAACTGAAAAACTATTACATCAAGGTTTTCGTTATCATAAACTAGTTAGAACCTTTACTAAATTTTATCATCGATATAAAGACTTAGTTCATAAATACAATGCAACCTATAAACATCTAATCAAGGCTGGCATTTCACATCCCTTATTTAGTGGTAATGTTTTACATAAGAGTAAAAAATACTTAAACTCGCCTAACCATCTTATAAAACCTTTAAATCGTCTAATTCATAAGTGTTATAAGTAGTATATAGGTGGTTTTCGCTTATTATTTGAGGTGGCGGATCGTGGTGGATCACCGGAAGTGACGTAGACCGGAAGTCACGTGACCGAAAGTAGAAGTCACGTGACCAGAACACAAAGTGTTTTTACTGCGCATGCTCAACCGGAAGTGGCCCTTTTTGAGGCCCTAGTCGGCCATATTGACCGGAAATAACGTGTTGGAACAACAAGTCACCCCGTGGGGTGTTGTATGACTTTACTACAGTGTACATGCGCGACCGGAAGTGGGCGTAGCCCCAGGTATAGACCGGAAGTCGGGAATCTTCCCTAGTCGGAACGACTCGGGCATGGTCTTTCAGATGTTTTAATTGTATTTTACACCTTTTTCAATGGTATTCTTTGTATTTTCTTCCTTTTACATCCAATTTTTAGTTATTTCTCCCTTGTCTCACCCTTTTTAAATGTTGTTATACCTTCTCAATCCCTTTTCAATGTTTTTCTTTGTATTTTCAACCCTTTTTCAGTATTGTTCTGCAATCCAATGTTTAACCTAATATCCGGGCGTGGTCATTCAGGAGTTACCATTGTATTTCTGTAAGTGTCTTCTATCAGGTCCGCGTTCGTCAAAGGGACTTAACTCTTGGGAGTTCCCGCGTTTTGTTGGTGTCTTCTATCAGGTCCGCAGTCGTCAAAGGGACATAACTCTTGGGAATACCCATGATTTTTTGGGTGTCTTCTATCAGGTCCGCTTTCGTCAAGTGACATAACTCTTGCTACTTATTCCCCGCGCTTTTTTATCTGTTGTAATAGCATTTCACCTTTTTTTTCAGTATTGTTCTTTGTAATTTCTCCCTTCTCATCCAATGTTTAGACTAAACTCCTCTTGTGTAACCTTTTGTATGTGTTATTTTATTATTTTCCACTTTATTTTATAATTATCCTTCCTTTTCATCCAATCCTTAGAGGTATTTCCCTTTTTCCCTCTAAATTCCTATAGTGTCGTCTGCTATTGCCATTTTGTTTCTTATTATATTACATAATTATCTCCCTTTTTCATTCAATTCTTAAAGTGATTTCCTCTTCCCTACCAAATTTCTATAATAATGTGTCTGCTATTTGTTTTTTATTATTGTTTCCTATTTTATTTCATAATTATTTCCCCTTTTCATCCAATTCTTAGACTTATTTCCCCTTACCTGCCTAATATCTATACTGTCGCCTGATATTTTTAGATTTCCCGGCATTTGTCATCCAATCCTTAGAGGTATTTCCCCTTTGTCGCTATAATTCTATAGTGTCGTCTGCTATTTTTAGCTTTCCCGCCATTTTTCATCCAATTCGTAGAATTATTTCCCCTTTTCCACATTATTTCATAACCAACTTCCTGTATCTAACAACTAACCCTAAGTTGCTATGACAACTCTTTATTTATTTTTATATTTGAATGTTATTCTGTTATTTATTTCTAACTATTACAGTTATTTTTCTTTTCTTTTTCTCCATTTTTGAATGTCATACTATTTTTTTTTCATTCAAAATATCGATTACCTTACCCTAACTTTACTTAGTTTCACCCTTACCCTGACTTCAAACCTATCACTTACATTACACCATAACTCTTACCTTAACCTTACAGAAACCTAACCCTATTACTAGTATCTTAACCCTAACCTTTAAGTTATTCACACTTACACCAACACTTAGCCCTTAACATAGACATAAGCACTATCATAATAATCTAGCCCTAACTTAATACTAACACAACGTCGAATCCTAAACTATTCTTAAGCTCTGTAACAACCTCGAACTTAACCCTTTTACTAACGTTTTAACCCTAACCCTTTTACTAACTCTTAACCCTTACCTTTAAGCTAATCACCCATTTACTAACAGTGAGCCCTTAACTTAGACACGAGCTCTAACATTATATTCTAACCATAACCTAATAATTACACAACCTCATTTCAACCGTAACATATCCCTTACTGACCCTTTCTTACTCTAATCCAAAACCTAATACTTACTTAAATCGAACCCTTAGTCCTAGCCAAACCTAATTCTACCAATATACACTCTAATTCTAAATCCTAACCCTAAATCTAACTAACCTAATAATAACACAATATATTCCTAAATTGTAAACCAATGTTAAGCCTACCCTTACCCTAACCCTATGTCAAGCTTAACATAACCTTAACACAACCTATTCCTAAGTAGTTAACTAATTTTAAGCCTATTCTTTTAATCTTAAGCTTTCCCTATCACCAACATTTAACCTTACCTCAATCACCTTTACCTGGAATTTGAGCTCTAAGCCCTTATCCTAACCCAATAATAATTCCGAACCATCCTTTTTACTAACCCTAATCATAATACATAACGATATCTAACATTACTTACCAATACTTAATCTATCCCTAAATCCTAACCTAAGTATTGACAATAATTTAATACTAACACAACCTCACTTCTAACCCTTGAACTATTCCTAAGCTATAACCATAACCTTAACCCTTACCTCATTTCAACATTAACTCTACCCTCACTAACCCTTACTTACTCTAAATCTTAACCTAACACTAATTTAACTTTAACCCTAATACTAGCACAATCTCCAACACTTATAAATATCTAAGCCCTAAACCAATTTTGCCCTTTACTTTAACCTTGATCCTAGCCCTTATTCCGACCCCTACCTTTATCTTACTAACCCAATTCATAGACTTAACCGTTAATCTGAAATCCAACCGTAATGATGCATGATATTTTAAACATAACGTTATAATGTATAATTCTAACAGAAACGATCCTAAACATAAAACCTTTATAAGAACGTTACCCCTGCCTAACCTTAACCCAAATGATGAATATAATCCAATCATTAATCCTAAAGATATATGTGATTCTAATCCAAGTGATCTAAGTCATACTTAGCCATTAAACTGATTGTGTAACCAAAGCCCTTAATTTTATAACGAATCAATCTCAACTAATCCAAACCCAACTCTAACCTTAAGCCAAGCCTTCTCACCTTTCCCTAACTTTTACCCTGATTCAACCAACTCCTCAACCAACCATACATAAACCCAACTTTAAAAATACCAATATACTAACGCTACAACTTCAACCCTACCCTTACTATCCTAAATTATACTGATAATATAATTCCAAACATAACCTAATTGATATGAATTATCCTAACCATACCCCAAATAGTGTATTTCATTTTACACAAAAGAATGTATGTATTCCTAAGCCTTACATTAACCATAGCCTCAACCCTAAGTTCTTCACTTTGGTACTCTAACCATAATCCTAAGCTATGACCTTAACGAACCCTAACTTTAATGTAATCTTCAATAATACCTCTTTCATGTATATAACCCAACCCTAGCCTAACTGATATATTTGATGAACTGATGTATGTGTCACTGTGGAATTCTAAACTGAAATGAAATATGTAAACCTTCACCCAAATAATAACCCTTACCTTAATGATGTATACTAAACCAGTGATAAAATAATCGAAATGATCTATACGATGCTAACGTTATAATTTATAATGATTACCTAACCTTTAGCTTTCAAACTTTTTTCTAAAATTATCATTAAATGGCTGCTGCTGCTGCTTCTCGTCCATACTTGGATATGTCTGCTGCTGCTGCTGGTGGTGGTGGATTGATAGGCTATTGTGGTGGCGACGGCGGTGGCGGCGGTTGTGGTGGTAGGCTATGCCTGGGTGGTGGTGGTGGTGAATTTAAGGTATCTGGGTGGTGGTGATTGGCTTTTCTGGTGGTGGTGGTGGTGAGATACTAGTCCATGGTGGTGGTGGTGATGAAATAATAGTCTATGGTGGCGGGATAATAGTCTGTGGTGGTCGGTTTATCACTTTATTCTTTGGGGCATAATAATAACAAACCCTGACAATACGTTTTCATTTTTAATTTCATTTAAACAAAATACAGTAACATTCTAATTTTCTGTCTTTACATTAATGTCAATTTAAGTTTTCTGTCTTCAGTGCTGGTTCTTCCGTCACTTAAATGTCTGTCTTCATATTCACTTAATTGGGTTCTGTAGCTACTTTCATCCGTTTCAGTTCTGGTTCTTTGTCTTCAAACACAGCTATAATCTTTCCAAGTCTCTGCTTTCCATCTTCAAACATACAAACTTGATACCGGTTGATACTTAACATACTTCAATAATTTGTAGTACTGCAAACAACTTCGATACCAACGGTGTCTATTTTCGTTGGTATCTTCATACGGTAGGATATACCGACAAGCTTTGTCCAGTTCCATAGTCCCATTGATTTAAAAAGCATACAACATCTGGGTGCAGGGGCGTTAGTGACCTCAATACTTTTATCGTTCCTGGAATTCCTCTGTCTTCTTTGATTGCTAAATTCCGGCTTCCCTCTCCTCTACGTGTAGAATATATATCACCCCATGGAAATTTTTCAGCTATCTGTCGTGATCTACATTTTCTGCTTTCAATAAATCTCCGTCAACAATATTTACACTCATTCTGTCTTTATTGACTTCAGTCTGTTGTTGTACACCTTTTATATTCCATGTCTATTGTCTCCAGTCTGTTCTTGTGCACCTTTTATATTCCATGTCTATTGTCTCTATAGCTGTAATTCGTCAGTTAATATTTGTAAGACGGCTTCGGCTTTGTTAATTTTCCTGCGTTCTGATTGGTCAATCTTTTGTAAATGGCGATTTCTGATCTGTTGAAATGGCTGCAATTTTATTCTGTACACTTTCAATCCACTATTCCTAATTCTTCTATCAATTGATGATGAGCTGCCCATATCTCTGTTGCTTGATCTTTGTATTCAGCACAATAGGTTTAAGTGAACACATATAATACATATATCCGTCCAGAATTGATAACCCCATCTTCAAACATGGTATGCACGATCCGCTTGTAGACCTCCAGACTGTCCATTACGAACTGAATGAGAACCCCATATAACTATTTTGAAATTTTATCTGACTTCTTATACCATGGATAACTCTAGCTTAACACTATTCATAATTTATCTCTATCAATAATTTAAATATAACCCTTACCCAATTTAACCCTAACCCTTACTGTAATCTAGACCTAATTCTAACACTAACCATAATAGAACTCTAATCCTTTCTATAATCTCACCCAAACCCTTACCATTATTTAACTCTAACCATAATATAACCCAAATCCTATCTATAAGCTAACTCTAACCCCAATACTATCTATATTCTAACCCTAACCTATCTGTAATCTAACTATAACCCTTACCCAATCTAACCCTAACCATATGTATTATTAAGCATAACCTTAACCTTATCTATATTTTAACTGTAACCACAACCTTACCATAATTTAACCCTAACCCTTTCAACAATCTAAACTTTAACTCTAACCACAATATAACCCTAAGCCTATCTTAAATTAAACTCTAACCCTAACCTTACCCTAATTTAACCCTAACACTTGCCATAATCTAAACCCAACTCTACCCATAATATAACCCCAAGCCTATCTATAATCTAATTCTAACCCTTACACTAACCATAATTTAAACCTATCCCTACCTATAATTAAACAATAATCCTTACACAATCTAGCCCTAACCCTTGCCATAATCTAAACCTAACTCTTACCCTAACCATGATATAGCCATAATCCTATCTATTATCTAACTCTTACCCTAACCTTACCATAATTTAACCCTAACCCTATCTATAATTTAACTATAACCCTAACCTTATTATAATTCAACTCTAACCCTTACCATAATTTAGCTGTAACCCTATCTATCATTTAACTCTAATCCTAACCCTTACCATAATCTAAACCTAACTCTAATTCTTACCACAATATAACCTAACCTATCTATAAGCTAACTCTAACCCTAACACTAACCATAATATAACCTTAATCCTATCTTAAATCTAACTCTAACCCTAACCCTTATCCACTCTAACCCTAACCCTATCAATTATCTAACCCTAACCATACTCTTATCTTAACCCTAACCCAAGCTATATTCTAACCCTAACCCTGTCTGAAATCTAACCCTAATAACTCTAACCTATCTGTTATCTAACCCTAACATACTCTAAGCCAACCCTAACCCTATCTATTATTCAACTATTATCCTTACTAACCCTAACTCTAACCCTTACCCTAGCACTAACACTAACTCTTACCCTAACCATAATTTAACATAACCCTAATCATAGTAGTAGTAATTTGTATTCTGTCTGTAACATAAGAGAAATGCATGGTGCTTTTCAGAACAAATATTAATGAATTTATCTAATATTACAGACAGAATACAAATTACTACTACTATGATTAGGGTTATGTTAAATTATGGTTAGGGTAAGAGTTAGTGTTAGTGCTAGGGTAAGGGTTAGAGTTAGGGTTAGTAAGGATAATAGTTGAATAATAGATAGGGTTAGGGTTGGCTTAGAGTATGTTAGGGTTAGATAACAGATAGGTTAGAGTTATTAGGGTTAGATTTCAGACAGGGTTAGGGTTAGAATATAGCTGGGGTTAGGGTTAAGATAAGAGTCTGGTTAGGGTTAGATAATTGATAGGGTTAGTGTTAGAGTGGATAAGGGTTAGGGTTAGAGTTAGATTAAAGATACGATTAAGGTTATATTATGGTTAGTGTTAGGGTTAGAGTTAGCTTATAGATAGGTTAGGTTATATTGTGGTAAGAATTAGAGCTAGGTTTAGATTATGGTAAGGGTTAGGATTAGAGTTAAATGATAGATAGAGTTACAGCTAAATTATAGTAAGGGTTAGAGTTGAATTATAATAAGGTTAGGGTTATAGTTAAATTATAGATAGGGTTAGGGTTAAATTATGGTAAGGTTAGGGTAAGAGTTAGATAATAGATAGGATTATGGCTATATCATGGTTAGGGTTAGAGTTAGGCTTAGATTATGGCAAGGGTTAGGGCTAGATTGTGTAAGGATTATTGTTTAATTATAGGTAGGGATAGGTTTAAATTATGGTTCGTGTAAGGGTTAGAATTAGATTATAGATAGGCCTAGGGTTATATTATGGTTAGAGTTAGTATTTGATATTACTGATTATTCGGATTTCGTTTGGTTTTATGCATTTTATACATTTTTTGAAATTATGGATTTCCTTTGTTTGGGTTCTAGTGCTGCTGATGAGGAATAAATTTCCGAAATGGTCATACAGCTCATTGAAATTAATGCAGTTGGAGTTAACATATGTGTTATGGTCTCATGTTCATTTACTCCATATCCTTTCGTAAAATATTAGATTATGGCAAGTGTTAGGGTTAAATTAGGGTAAGGTTAGGGTTAAAGTTTAATTTAAGATAGGCTTAGGGTTATATTGTGGTTAGAGTTCAAGTTTAGATTGTTGAAAGGGTTAGGGTTAAATTATGGTAAGGTTGTGGTTACAGTTAAAATATAGATAAGGTTAAGGTTATGCTTAATAATACATAGGGTTAGGGTTAGATTGGGTAAGGGTTATAGTTAGATTACAGATAGGTTAGGGTTAGAATATAGATAGTATTAGGGTTAGAGTTAGCTTATAGATAGGATTTGGGTTATATTGTGGTTAGAGTTAGATAATGGTAAGGGTTAGGGTGAGATTATAGAAAGGATTAGAGTTCTATTATGGTTAGTGTTAGAATTAGGTCTAGATTACAGTAAGGGTTAGGGTTAAATTGGGTTAGGGTTATATTTAAATTATTGATAGAGATAGTGTTAAATTATGAATTGTGTAAAGCTAGAGTTATCCATGGTATAAGAAGTCAGATAAAATTTCAAAATAGTTATATGGGGTTCTCATTCAGTTCGTAATGGACAGTCTGGAGGTCTACAAGCGGATCGTGCATACCATGTTTGAAGATGGGGTTATCAATTCTGGACGGATATATGTATTATATGTGTTCACTTAAACCTATTGTGCTGAATACAAAGATCAAGCAACAGAGATACGGGCAGCTCATCATCAATTGATAGAATAATTAGGAAAAGTGGATTGAAAGTGTACAGAATCGAATTGCAGCGATTTCAACAGATCAGAAATCGCCATTTACAAAAGATTGACCAATCAGAATGCAGGAAAATTAACAAATCCGAAGCCGTCTTACAAATATTAACTGACGAATTACAGATATGGAGACAATAGACATGGAATATAAAAGGTGTACAAGAACAGACTGGAGACAATAGACATGGAATATAAAAGGTGTACAAGAACAGACTGAAGCCAATAAAGACAGAATGAGTGTAAATATTGTTGACGGAGATTTATTGAAAGCAGAAAATGTAGATGTTATTGTTCATCAAGTGAATTGTCTTTGCATCAAGGCGCATGGATTATCACGACAGATAGCGGAAAAATTTCCATGGGGTGATATATATTCTACACGTAGAGGAGAGGGAAGCCGGAATTTAGCAATCAAAGAAGACAGAGGAATTCCAGGAACGATGAAAGTATTGAGGTCACTTACGCCCCTGCACCCAGATGTTGTATGCTTTTTAAGTCAATGGGACTATGGAACTGTGGACAAAGCTTGTCGGTATATCCTACCGTATGAAGATACCAACGAAAATAGACACCGTTGGTTTCGCAGTTGTTTGCAGTACTACAAATTATTGAAGTATGTTAAGTATCAACCGGTATCAAATTTGTAATTTTTAGATCAAATGTTTGAAGATGGAAAGCAGAGACTTGAAAAGATTATAGCTATGTTTGAAGACAAAGAACCAGAACTGAAACGGATGAAAGTAGCTACAGAACCCAATTAAGTGAATAAGAAGACAGACATTTGAGTGACGGAAGAACCAGCACTGAAGACAGAAAACTTAAATTAACATTAATGTAAAGACGGAAAATTAGAATGTTACTGTATTTTGTTTAAATGAAATTAAAAATGAAAACGTATTGTCAGGGTTTGTTATTATTGTGCCCCAAAAGAATAAAGTGATAAACCGACCACCACAGACTATTATCCCGCCACCACCACCACCATAGACTATTATTTCATCACCACCACCACCATAGACTAGTATCTCACCACCACCATCACCACCACCACCACCACACACTAGTATCCATCCACCACCACCACCACCCAGATAC
>MJUU01051486.1:18775-75063 GCA_002080025.1 Modiolus philippinarum | reverse complement strand
GCATATGCAGAAAGTAAATTCACAGTGACTTCGGTATTTAGTTACTTGAAGCCACCACGAGGCCTTCAACAATGAGCTTTGATAATACTTTACAGTAAGTTCATGGCGGTCCCTAGCAATGGCTTGAACGGAATTCATTGCTTATTGTCGAGCGATGCTACAACAGTGTTTTTTGCCGATGGAGGCGGGATCGACAACAAACTTAGAATTAACTGGCAAAGTGCGTTTGCAATCATCCGTTTCCCGACAAATTTACCAGTGTACTAAGCTACTGACAATAACAACAAGTGGACAAACACAGGGTGCTCATCAAGTTGATTGTAAAAAAAAACAAGGCATTTTAAATTCTTTAAACAGGTGATCAGAATAACATTTGGAAAATCCAAAAAATAAAAAATAAAGAATAATTGAAAAAAATAAACAAAGGAACAAAATGTCAAAATTCGAAAGTATAATAGTGTATCTATATGAGAATTTCTCCCGAGAACAAGTACACCATAACTCGTATATACACACACCATATATCCCTCACACGTGGAATTTTTAATCAAGTCTCTCTACATATTTACGGTTAGAATATCTGCTTATAAATAACCTCCATTATACCGAAATTGCAGTTCAAAGTGAACGAAATTTTTTAATACTGATCATGATAGCATGTAAACCATTGGAAACACGTAATATCATGAATATTTCATACCTGCCTCAACTCAGTGCGAATAAATGATACAGTCCGGCATCCGTCCACATGAAATGCTTCTTTATGCTCTAGTAAATTTATTTCTCATTTCTCATTGGATTTTGATATCTTTATAGTAACTCTAGCTCAAGGGAGTTCAAAATTGAGTTCTGGTTGAATATTTCTATAGGTGTTATGCCTATTTTTAGCTTTGAAAATCGACAAATATTGCTACGCTTAGCCCCTGTTACCATCAATTTTTGTATCATCTCGTCGCAAAATTACATACAATTTTTGCATCACATGCTAGACTACACGCATATAGTGTATGCTATTGTAAATTTTTTAATACGCCATACAACTTTGTTGATTCGTTTTATTTTCCGTCAAGATATCATTAGCTAAAATATTATATATGAAGTGTAATTAAATAAGAATAAATAGTTCAAATGCAGAAGATCTGGTTTGGTTTGCGTGTAATTTTTTTACGAAATTAATTACAGACAGAGAAATCTAATATTTACAATCATTGTCGTACTTCATGTTTGAATTCTGATACGTTTGTTATATTATAGCAATACGGTATTGTTAACAGAAAAGACATTTGATGAACTGAAGATTTAAATTGGACAATTCAAGCCTGGTGATATCTTTACAGAGCGTATTCTTTGCTGTTCTAAATGTAAACATAAGTGGTTCTAGGTATATTGACAAATCGCCAAATTTACATTTCGTAGACCCACAAATTCGTTTTGGTTACAAAAATGACGTGAAAATGTATTTTTCTGTAGGTTATTTTTTGAAGTAAACTAGATTAAATTTTGACATTTTTCATGGAGGTTTGCTTCGAAAAATTGAGAGACCATGGCCTGATACCACTTTCCGTGCATCCCCCACCTAAGATCCAGATCGATTTTTTTCAGTCATTTCATATCCCTCCTCAAAATAGAACATGCTTACACGAATATAATGTGAACGTATAGACAGTAGAGGTCCACTTTTAAAGTACACCATGCAAAATTCTTGTAAATTCAATTCATTTTAAATGATGTCAAGTTTGACAACTTTACGCCATTTTTATGATCAAGGGATACAGAAAATGTACAACCCCCCCCCCCCGTTAACGATTGCGAAAATGCGATTTTTAAGCTGTCCACAATTCCTTTCAGATAAATAAATTCAGTCATTTGGTGTAGTTTTAAGCCTAACTTAGCTATCGTGATACAATGTTGAAAAATAAGACCATCAAAGAGACCATAAAATTTTGATTTTTGGTATAAAATTTTGATGATTTAAAATGTTAGGAATGTTAAAGATTTTCACAATTTCGACTTTTTTTACTTTTCGATCGTACAAATTTGAATATATATAATAATTGTGTAAAATCTAGTTGTTGTTTCACATATTCCAAATTTAGCACCCCTCCCTTAAAATTAAGGGAAAAATTAAATATTCAGGATCACAATGATAAAAAAATATTGTAAAATGCAAATTTATGCGTGTATTTCTCTATAACTGACACAGAAAAGACCATTTAAGTAGATTTAAACTTTTAAAGAGGTCTGTCTTCGGCCCGTCATCTCGAAATTTTAGGAATTTTTCGTTTTTAAGAATTTTTGGTGTCTAGACTTAGAGATGAATTTAATAATAACTTGAAAGGGCTTATAAAATATTGTTTCCTTATATTTAAGATATTGAATATTTTAGACTAACTACTCTCTCATAAATAGCAAATATTTTACCCCTTCCCACAAATATTCAACACAATTTATTTCATTTTACTCAGCTTGAAAAGATTAAGCATTGTATAAAGGTCCAATGACATATCATTTCAAACATCAAAATTCACAAGGACTTCCATATGTCACAAATAAGGTCATGTGCGTGGTTTGTGGACAGTGATTCAGCTATTCAAATTTGAATTTTGCACACTTCTAAAATCTAGAAATTCCCTTTTTTCAAGAAAAGGGCAAAAAAAATTGAATTTTACCAATATTTTGGCGTTAGAATTGCATATTAAAATATATCAAATGCATCTTTTGGAGCTCTGTCCTTCGCTGATCTTGTCTTTAAAGATTAAATTGGTTATTTGTTCTGTATCAGTTTTTAAACATCTTTGAGTTTATGGTTATCCAAACGTTAATATTCCATCTGCACTGAAGAGACACAAGTTGTCGAAATGTCCATGTGCAGAATTCAAATTAACAGTTACTGTGCTATTTCGTTATAGGAAAGAAAGTAAAATATTATTATGTATTATTCATATATATATGTGCAAAAAACACATATTTTGGGGGATTTATAAGTTTAATTTTGTTGGGGTAGTGTTAAAATTGTTGGTATTTAGAGTCAAATTGAACACTCTTTGTTTTTCTAAATACCGAGTGTTTTCAAATAAATTACGTAATGGTTAGAATAATAAATTGGCATAGATAAATCCTCCAGATTTGCCACATATTACGATTTAAGAGTGATTTTCGGACAAATCTGAAATGTTGAATATTCCCATTTTGCATCAATTTCGGGCAAAATATTAAGTTTATGTCAACAAATGCCTGTTGAATTACGATATCATGATATAATTTATGAAACATTCTAATAAACAACACTTTTTTAGTGTTCTGGTTATTTCTTTTGTAATATAGACTAAAAATTTACAATCTTGGAGCAAATTTCTTGCGGAAGGAAGTTTTATGGATAAATGAAGTTCATAGTACTTCAAAACTGCTATAATTTGAACTAGTAAAAGACCATATTATTTACTTTTATCTTATACCCAGTTTTCATGAATTTAAACTACCCATGAATAAGATGAGGCAAAAATGGGACAAAACTGTGTCGAAAACAAAAATATTCAAAGATCTGTTTTATTTGTCTAATTAAAGTGATAGTTTTAGGGCATTCAAAGCATATAAACATCGTGTAACCATGTTTAATTTTTTTTTTTTTTTTTTTGGAAAGGACATTAAAAGACTAAAAACAATTGCAAGAATATGAAGTGAAAAACACAGTAGGTTATGTAGACCATTGAACTTGCACAATGTCGAGAAAAATCTTCAAATTTATACCAAGATTTTGAAGGGGTAGGGGTTGTTTTTTTTTCTCAATTTTTATAACGGATCGGGCATATAAATGATACTTATGTGGTATATTTTTAAAGCTTATACCATACGCTATCATTTTATAGAAGTTTTTCATAACTGAGAGGTACCAATCAACAATTTGAAGCAACTGAAAGACAAACTTTTGTCAAAAATGTTATTTTCTCAAATGTCGTTGGATGGGTCTAAAAAGTAGCCTGTTCCCATATTGCATGTAGGTTATGCGCATGTTAGCATCTTCTATTTTGAAGAGGGGATGTACGCAGGCTTAAAAATGTGGATGGGGCTTATAAGTGGGGGTGGGGGTTGGAGCAAGTGTACGGGTTTTTTTCCAGCCCATGGACCAATGCTAAAGAAGCAGTGAGATCGTCCGATCGTGGTACTTAGCTGGTTTTCATGTTAAATCATTTGAAATCAGTTACAAAGGTACAAAATATTAATTTCAGAGAAATCTTTTAATCTATACGCAAATCTTTTTCATAATGGAATTTTTAAAAAATTCCAAAATACAAAACGAAAATAAAATAATTTGGTACCGTATTTTTTTCGAAAACATTAAACTGACTTTACTGTATTGTACCGTTTAAACTGTCTTAGCATGGTAACTGGGTGTATGCCCATAATTAACAGAAAAAACATACACACAAATACAGCTCCCAAAAATCTTAATTTTTTGCTTTTCATGCTGGTTTTGCTAGTTTTATTTCATTATTCTGATATAAGCAAAGTAAAAGCAAAGAATTATATATTTACCGCAAAACAACCACAAAGTAATGCTTTATTTTATTTTTACAGGGTATTGCTGCAATGTACCACCAGGTCCGGATTGTGAAGGATACCAAATACAAGAGTGGACAAAGCTGGTGTTAAAAGTTATATTTAACATTGATATTATCCCATTTGGAATGAAAAGAAAAAGATATGATTTTTTTTTCAGTAAATTGAGCAGCAGCATAGTCTTTTGTAATATCTATATTTGTAAGATTAATATTTAATTGAGGTATAGATATTGTCCTCATTACCAGTATAATGGCTGCCATTATGAAGGAAGCGGATAATTACATCCGTTTGGGGTGGCTGTTGACTGGGGTTTCGCCACGGGGTGTGAGAACTTTTTTTGATCATCAATTTCCACCTCCTGGTTTACAAACAATTATTGATATGAATAGTAAACTTAACAAGCCATTGGATGTGTTATTTAGAGTGAAAAGAATTCTTACCAAAAAACAGTGGAACATGCTTCATCCAAATACAGGTAATTATGTACTAGTAGCGAAATAAACAATGAAACGATATGGAGTAAATGTACATGAGACCAAGTCCAGCTACAAATACATGGTAGAACCAAGCAAAAGAACAATGCTTTTGTTGTTGTTCTTCATCTTGAAGTCATCATGTGGCCTTCTGCCATGAGCTTTCCTGATACCTCATAGCAAGTGCAAGAGGGCCCCTATCACAGGTTTGAGCGGAATTTTCAACTAAATGTCAAACAACACTACATCCTTGTCTTTTATGGTGACGGATGCGGGATTGACAACAAACAAAAATTAAACTGGCAAAATGCTCTTACAATCACTGTCACCCGTTGCCCAAAAAAGCACTAGTGCTCCAAGCAGGCCTGGGGTCAATTACATTGCAATGTAATGCATTAAATTACTATTACTTTGTGAATCTAGCATTACAATTACAATTACATTTTTTTAGTCATGTAATGCATTACATTACAATTATTACATTACACATTACTTTTTTGGTCAAAAATAAAAAATAACATTTCAAAGGCAGATTTTAAGTTCTATATCTACCTTAAGATGTTTCAAAGGAAATTAATTAACATGTCATCAAAATGATTATCCTGCGTAATGCCTAATTATAGGACAAACACATATTGAACATATGATTAATTTGATTGCTGTTAAAACATTACTTATTAATTAGTGAAATATTAGAACAACACAGTTTGATGTCAAAATGTTCACTATGTTTATTTTTACCTTTTTTGCCAAAAAGTCTGTAGGAAATTAATGGAAATAAAGCAAATAGAATAAATATCAAATTAATAATTTGGAAAATATCATTTTCAATTTTGCGAATCCTTTCTTCTACATTTCTCCACAGTTTATGTCCATATTTTTATTCAAATGTTTTTTTTTTTTTAAATTTAATTATCAGTTTTATTATAAGTATTAATTTACTATTTTATATTTTATTCTTCAGTTGGATTCAAGACAAAATGTAATGTAATGTAATGTAATGCAATGTAATGGACACATTACTGGATTTTTTTACAAAAGTAATCATTACATGAAACTGTGGATTTCCTATATTTGGGTTCTAGTGCTGCTGATGAGGAATTAATTGCCGAAATAGCCATACAGCTCATTAAAATTTATTTCAGTTGGAGTTTACATATGTGTTATTGTCTCATGTTCATTTACTCCATATCCTTTCGTAAAATATTACACGTAATTGTAATGCAGAAATTGTGCATTACAAATTACTTTGTATTACATGAAAAAATGTAATATTACAATGCATTACAATTACACATTACCATTACCCCAGGTCTGGCCCCAAGCTATTGGATTAAAACAACATATAGACAAACACTAGGCATTCATCAAGTCGATTGTAAGAAATCTCGGCATTATAAAATAGAGAGAAGTGGGCAGTATAAACAGGTTTTCAAGATAAAATTTGGAAATCACAAAAATGATAAATGCCACAATATGAAAGTGTGATAGTATATGAGAATTTCTCTCACGAAAAATATGAAAAAGAAAGGAAATTGGGTAAATGTCAAGGAGACAACATCCCATATCCAGGTTAAAATGACCCAAAACAAAGCATCTAGTACACCATAACTGAAATATGTAGAGAGCATACATAAACATGTAAATGCTGAAGAACTAATATTGTTTTTAGAGTTTCATCTGCATCTGCAACTGTAGACATGATCTATTCATGGAGCGTTTTCTGAAAGGTGATTGCTAAATATAATTTAATTGTATAGGTCTCGTCATGTGACACAGAGAAATCACGATAAAACTGCAATTTGAAAACGTTTCCCGCCAAAATATTATGTTGCATTATTATGACATTCCGGGAACAGATTATATTTTAAACTTGATGCAAATGTTCAAAGATGCTTAATATACTTATTCTATAAATGTTACTCTAATTATGTTTTCTTTTGATATTTATATCAGTGTTATATTCCATCGGCTTAAGTATTGACGACTTTTTAGGCCATGTGAGCTATTGCCATCACTTGACGTTTGTCGGCGTCAGTCCGTCGTAAACTTTTTATACGACCGCAAAAAAATTTGAGGTCGTATATATTGGTATGATACTGGCGGCGTCATCGTCGGCGTCTGCGGACACTTCGTTTCCGTGCGATAACTTCAGTAATGGTTGACCAATCTTTATGAAATTTTAACACAATGTTCCTTGGCACAAAGGGAAGGCTGGAATTGCTTTTGGGTATTGTAGCCCTTCCCGTTTCTGAAAAAGGGCCAAATTGGGTGTTCTCATATATTAGGTTGTAGAATATTTATTATTTATCAGATTTTTATGGGGTTTCTTTCAGTGTGCTCCTTATTACATTTCCAATCAGTAGTATGTTAACGGATTTCACATCGCATTTAGCCTTCATGAGATAAATGGGGCCCTAATAGGGGGAATCCCCCTATTTTTTTTTAATTTTTAGTCCGATTTTGATGCAGTTTTTTTCAATGGATTCCTTATGAAAAATTTATGTAGCGCTCAATTATAAGTTTGTGAACTTGTTTCCTTTCCGAGCTATGAGGGCCCAAACGGGGCCAAAATTGGAAGTTTGCAGATTACCTAAAATATTTATTTTTCATCGGATTTCGATGGGATTTTTTCTTTGGATTCCTCTTGATATAAGCTGTCAGGAATATGTCAACGGATTTGGCGTAGCTCTTACTGTTTCCGAGCTATAAGGGTTCTAAGGGGCCAAAACTGATAATTTGCAGATTACTTAAAATTTATATTTTTCATCAGATTTTGACAGGATTTTTTTTCTTTGGATTCCTCTTGATATAAGCTTTCTGTAGTATGTCAACGGATTTGGCATAGCTCTTACCGTTTCCCAGCTATAAGGGTTCAAAGGTGCCAAAACTGCAAATTTGCAAATAACCTAAATTTTTATTTTTGATCGGATTTCAACGAGATTTTTTTCTATGGATTTCTCTTGATAATATGTCAATGGATTTGGCGTAGCTCTTACTGTTTCCGAGCTATATAGGGTCAAGGAGGAATCTCAAGGAGTCATAAGGGCTAATTTTTTTTTTCCATAGTTTGTGTCCAGCTAATTATTCGGTCAATCTGCTTATTGTGCCAAACTTATTATTGTGTCAAGCTCTTTAGTATGTCCATACTTACTTTAAAATTACCCTTGTTGAAATTTCAGTGGTCGACATGCTGCGGTCGTATCATGCTGCGCTCGGCGTAGCCCTTTATTCAAAAATCTTCTCCCCTGAAACTGTTCGGCCAATTTTAACCAAACTTGGCCTGAATGATCACCAGTGTATTTAGATTCAAAATTATGTTCGATTAGTCCGAGGACCAAACAACATGGCTGCCGTTACTAAAAATAGCACATAGGGTTAAATTGCTGTTTTTGGCAAATAACTCAAAAACCATTACAGATATCAAAAATCTGACATTAAGGTTAAAGTGATCAGCATGACAAGATCTACCTGCCCTGCAATTTTGAAGAAAATCTGATAACCCGTTTTGGAGTTATTGCCCTTTTTCCGTAAAAAATTTCCGTAAAAATTTCAACATTTTGATATTCTTTATTTTTTCATCACATAAAATATAACAGATAGAGGTAAACTTTATAATGCAAAAATGTTCAGCATATCGAGATCTACCTACCTTGAAATTTTGAAGAAAATCTGACAACCCATTAAGGAGATACAGCCCTTTATTGGTCACAATTTAAGAAATTTGATACTTTTTGTCATCAATTTAAAAAATCTTCTCTTCTTAAGCAACTGAGCCAACTGTTACCAAACTTGACTTGAATCATCACCTGTGTAAACAGTTTCAAATTTGTGTTCGAATAGTCTGAAAACCAAGCAACATGGCTGCTGTTACTAAAAATAGAACTAAGAGATAAATTACATTTTTTTGCGAATAACTCGAAAACCGTTACAGATATCAAATATCTGATTGGAAGTGAAAATAATCAGCATGTCGAGATCAACCAGCTCTTCAATTTTAAAGAAAATCCAAAAACTCATGTTGGAGTTATTGCCCATTTTCCGTAAAATTTTCTCAATTCTAATATATTTTATTAGTAATCACCATGTATGTCTGTCCGTCTGTCGGTCCGTCCCTTTTCTTGTCAGGAGCAGAACTTTTGTACTGTAGCACCTAAGATTATCAAATTTAGTGTGTGGATGCATCATGGGAAGGCGATGTGTCGCGTACCAAATTAAGGTCACCGTGACCTTGACTTTGACCTTTATGATAGTAAAACCATGTGCATTTCGTGTCCGGAGCAGATCTTTTGTACCGTAGCACCTAGGATTATCAAACTTGGTGTGTGGATGCATCATTCGATGGCGATGTGTCGCGTACCAAATTAAGGTCACTGTGACCTTGACTTTGACCTTTGACCTTTATGATAGTAAAACCAAGTGCATTTCGTGTCCGGAGCAGAACTTTTCTACTATAGCACCTAGGATTATCAAACTTGGTGTGTGGATGCATCATGGAAAGGCGATGTATTGTGTACCAAATTTTGGTCACTGTGACCTTGACTTTGACCTTTGACCTTTATGATAGTAAAACCATGTGCATTTGGTGTCCGCAGCAGAACTTTTGTACCGCAGCACCTAGGATTATCAAACTTGGTGTGTGGATGCATCATGGGAAGGCGATGTGTGGCTTACCAAATTAAGGTCACTGTGACTTTGACCTTTGACCTTTATATTAGTACAACCATGTGCATTTGGTGTCTGGTGCAGAACTTTTGTACTGTAGCACCCAAGATTATCAAACTTGGTGTGTGGATGCATCATGGGAAGGCGATGTGTCGCGTACCAAATATAGGTCACTGTGACCTTGCTTTTGACCTGTGACCTTTATGATAGTAAAACCATGTGCATTTCGTGTCCGGAGCAGAACTTTTGTACCGAAGCACTTAGGATTATCAAACTTGGTGTGTAGATGCATCATGGGAAGGTGATGAGTCGCGTACCAAATTTAGGTCACTGTGACCTTGACTTTGACAATTGCTCTTTATGATAGTAAAACCAATAACCATGTGGAAGAACATAAAACATGCAGATGCGGGGAGTATTAGTCTGGCTTTGCCGACAGCTCTAGTCTTTTATTTCAAAAAGTGTAACAGATAGAGGTCAAGTGTAAATTGCAAAAAGGTTCAGCATATCAAGATCTAGCCACCCTGAAATTTTAAGAAAATCCAAAAACCCTTGTAGGAGTTGGGTCCCTTTTTCACAGAATTTTCAAATTTTCATATTTTGTCGTCTTTTATTTCCATAACAAGAGAAGATGAAGGTTAAGTGTAAATTGATAAAATGTTTGCCATACTGTGGCGACTTCAAAACTGGTGTATAAAATTGTTCGTCTACTGCCATTTTCAAAATGGCCGCCAAATAAAGCGAGAAAATTCAACATTGTCCGATTTTAATGAAATTTGGTTTATAATTAGATATTGATGTTGCGACTTCAAAACTTCTTGTTCATTGGCAGCCATTTTCAAAATGTCCACCAAAAAGGCATTAAAATTCAACATGATCGATTTCAATGAAATTAGGTTTCTAAATAAGATATTGATGTTTCGACTTCAAAACCGATGTTGAAAGTTGTTCATTGACCGCCATTTTCAAAATGGCTTCCAAAAAAGGCGGAAAAATACAACATTATCCGATTTCAATTAAATTCGGTTTCTCAGTGGATCTTGATGTTGCAACTTCAAAACAGATGCTGAAAATTGTTTGTTGATGGCCATTTTCTGAATGGCCACCAAATTTCAATTTCAGTCGAATTTGGTTTCCAAATATGTATTGATGTCGGAAATTCAAACCAATGTTAAAAATTGTTCGTTGACCGCCATTTTCAAACTGGCTACCATAAAAGGCTGGAATATTCAACATTGTCTGATTTCACTGAAATTTGGTTTCCAAGTAAATATAAATATTGATGTTGCAACTTCAAAACAGATGCTGAAAATTATTTGTTGACCGCCATTTTCAAAATGGCCACCAAAAAAGCCGGAAAATTCAACATTGTCCAATTTCAATGAAATTTGGTTTCTAAGTGGATATTGGTGTCACTACTTCAAAACTGTGGTGATGAAAATTGCTTGTTGACTGCCATTTTCTTATGGCTGCCAAAAAAGGAGGGAAAATTCAACATTGTCTGATTTCAATGAAATTTGGTTTCCAAATAGATATTGATGTTTTGAATTCAAAACTGATGTAAAAAATGTTTCGCTGACTCCCAATATTAAATGGATACCAAAAAAGTGGGAAAATTCAACATTGTCTGATTTCAATGAAATTTGGTGTCCAAGTGCATTGAAGTGGATATTGATGTCACTACTTCAAAAGTGGTGTTGAAAATTGTTTGTTGACAGCCATTTTCAAAATTGCTGCCAAAAAAAGGCGGGAAAATTCAACATTGTCTTCTTTCAATCAAATTTGGTTTCCAAATAAATATTGATATGGTAACTTAAAAATACGGTTTTAAATATTGTTGTTGACCACCATTTAAAAAATTATGTCTCAACTTCAAAACTGGTGTTGAAAGTGGGCTTTAGCAAGTACGTTTTTGTCAGAAAAGCCCAACAAAGAAATATAGTAAAACACCATCAGACTTTAGATACAGTTCAAGATATTGGTGGTGTTTGAGCTACCAAAGTTTGAGAGACTTAAGTTCAACTGTATAACTTGCAATCTTAGCTTGATTGTGGCAACTGATAGCCAGGTGAGCGATACAGGCTCCTGGGAGCCTCTAGTTTTGTTACGACTTTACCGAATAAGATCATGTCAATGCATATCTAATGCAATTGCCATGATTACACTGCTGATTGTTTTTCCTGCTTAAATATGAGGTAGGGGAGTTACTTTTGTCTTGCCTGTACAGCTTTGTTACATTTAGAACATGTCAGTAAACAGGAATGGACTATAATCATTCTTCCTAATTGAGCCATTTATGCATGAAATATAGGTCAAAGTCAGCATTCGAAGCATGCATTGCAGCTATCATCCAATATCGCACTATACATTATGTACATAGTATATACCAATTTGGTTGATGTGGGACATGCTAGTAACTGGGAATTGACTTAACAATTCTACTAATAAGAGTCATTCATGTGTAAAATTTAGGTCATAGTCAGCATGTGAACTTACAAGTATCAATTAGTCAACTGTAACAATCCATTTTAATAATATTAAAAAAAATACAAATTTGGATAATAGTATAAATAAAATCTGGGGTATTTTTCTGCCCCCGGATCGGGAGCATATTGTTTTTGTCCATTATGTCTGTCTGTCTGTCTGTCCGCAATTTTAACCTGGCTCATAACTTTTAAACCAGATGTGATAGAACCTTCATATTTGGTATGTGTATTGATCAAGTAAGGCTGAACATGATTGTGCAAATTTCACTAAGGTCAGGTCAAAGGTCAAAAGGTCACAGAGGTCAAAAGGTCAAAATCTAGATTTTGCTATAGCACGTTAATTACAATCGCTGGAGGCTTGATATTCTATATTTGAATAGATCTAATGAAGCTTAATACAAATCCACCAAAAAAAATTGGGTCAGGTCAAAGGTCAAGGTCAGTGAGTGAAAATTTGAAAACTTGAACATGGACGATATTTTTACAACAAATTGTGATAGGACCTTCATAACAAATTAATCCGTTGAACAAACTTATTCATAAAGGATATAAATACAGCATTGTTGTTAAATCTTTACTTCTGGTTTTTGTTGGCAAAAATATTGATGATCTTCTAAATGCTTTACACCATAACTAGATTTAAACAATTTTTCATATTTTCATATTTGCAGTATTTGGCATTGCACAATATCATGTTCTTCTTTCATAATTGATGACGTTGTTATACCAAATCTATTTAGAAGTATTTCAATTGAAGTTTCATATGTGAGAAGGCTTGATATCATAGTCAACGGAAATTATGTCCTCAGCTAGCTGTCAGTAACTGCGAGCATTTCTCCAGACAGTACCTGTGTGTTTTGTCTTCATGTTTTATGTACATCATTGTAAGGGTACTCGTCTTGATAAGTTGGACTTTTTTCTAGTTTGATTTTCACTGTGAGTCTTTGGTGTATTTATGTTCTAGCCATTCACCACACATGTTGTCTCCTTGACTTTAACCCCATTTCCTTTCTTTTTCATATTAATATTCACTAAATAAAATTTGTGGGGATTAAATTTTGTTGATAACTCTTTCCCACGAAATAAACCAATTATAATCCCTAGAAACTATATTTCAGCTGTACCAACTATTACTTTAAAGCAGAGTTCCTATTCAGTGACTGCTGGTGGAACTGTAACTCTAGACTGTACAGTATCAAGTCCACAACAAGATGTAACTAGTGTACAATGGCAAAGAAATGTCAATGGTGTTATAACAACAATCAATTCTACCACCGACGCCACTAAATACAGTGGAAGTATCCCCACTACACCCTCACTCACCATCTTTAATGCTGGCTGTGGTGACGTAGGAACTTATACATGTTTTGCCAACAACGATATTGTAACTGGTCAGAATTCTGCAACAACACTCATTGTAACAGGAAGTAGGTATATTTAACTTCATCTTTATACAATTTTTTTCAACTCTATCTCTCGAATTGCCTATGAGTTGTCCTGTTTGCAAATTTTGTTTTTCTGTCATGTCAAACTTTTAAAAGAACCACAAACCAACAAGAGGATATTTATTGGGTATGCAGTTTCAAAATGTGTTGGATTAGTCCAACAACATTGCCGCTGTTACTAAAAGAAGAATATAGGGGTTTATTGCTGTTTTTTTTTGTAAATAACTCGATACCCGTTACAGATAAAGATCTGAGAGGTCCAAAGTGATCATCATGCCCAGATCTTCCTGCCCTGCAAATTATGAAGAAAATCCGTCCCTCCATCCGTCCGTCTGTCTGTCTGTCCGTCCTTTTCTTGTGACTCCTCCTACATTTTTGGATTTAGGGATTTAATTTTGTTGTAGAATTGTTGCATAGTCTGTTGATGCGCAATTAGCTTTCGGATTTTTCGATATTGGTCTTGGTGCAAACAAGAGGCCCCATGATGTCAATTTTTACACATGTGGCATGTGACACAAACTCCTCCTACATTTATGGATTTAGGGATGTAATTTTGATGTAGAATTTTTGCATATAGTCTGTAGATGCGCAATAAGCTTTCGGATTTTTGATGTTGGTCTTGGTGCAAACAAGAGGCCCCATGATGTCAATTTTAACAAAGACCCAAAGATTTGGATTTTGACACATGTGGCGTGTTACGCAAACTCCTCCTACATTTTGGGATTTAGGTATGAAATCTTTATGCAGAATTGTTGCATATAGATTTGCAATAAGCTTTTGGAATTTTGGTTCCGGTTCCAACTTTGGTAAATTTCCTGAAAATGTCAAAGACACATATTTTNTTCATAAAGCCCTATATTTGTTCAATGTTTCAGGAACATAAGACATCTGTTTGTATAGTTTTAGTTTCATGGTAAATCTTGGGCCAAAAATGGGTCTTACTGCCACTCATCCTTTCCTGAAAATGCCAAAGACACATATTTTTTTTTAATTTTGGCATATTATCTTATCTTATATTCTGACAAGTGTTTGGTAAAAAACAAAATTCGGATAACTTAGAATTCTGAAAGGTGGTTCCAATTTTGCATGTGTTTTGGTAAATTTCCTGAAAGTGTCGAAGACCACTTACTTTTTGGAATTCTATCTAGCAACTGTACTTAAAATGTTTGTGTAGTTTAGGACAAACATTTTCATTAAATTGATTTCAAAAATATTTGATTCAAGTTTTGGTAAATTTCCTGAAAGACTCAAAGACCACTAATTTGTTGGAATTCTACATAGCAACTGTACTTTCAAGAATTATTTGTGTATTTTATGGCAAACATTTTCAACATATGAATTTCAAAAATATTGATTCCAATCTTTGTAAATTTCCTGAAAGTCTCAAAGACCAGTTATTTTTTGGAATTCTACTTAGCAACCATATATCCTAGAATTCTTTTGGTAACAATAACGACTTATAGTAGGTGGATTTCAAAAATAATGAAAATATTTATGCCCAGAGTGTATAACAACTGTTTTCTGTGTCAAACAGGGAGTGCGGGGATAGCTGTTGTTTCCAACAACATCTAGTTTATTATTTTTATGCCCAGCCCACGAATGTGGAAGGGGCATATAGTGTTACCCTTGTCCGTCCTTCCGTCCGTCCGTACGTCCGTACGTCCGGTTAAGTTTTGCGTTTAAGTCCATTTCTCAGAAACTGTTAGAGCTAGAACAACGATAATAGGTCAGTAGATAGATCTTCAATAGTACTACATAGTTCACTAAGTAGTTTGACTCTTTGACCTATATTTCATGCCCGAGTGACTCTGGTTCAGTTTAATGTTTAAGTCCATTTCTCAACAACTATACATTATAAGACAAAGATATTTCATCAAATTAATTGCCTTGATTAGTACTACCCAAATCATTGTCAATTAGGTGGCTTTGACCTATGTTTTATGCTTCAGTGACTTTGGTTAAGTTCTGCTTGAAAGTCCATTTCTCAACAACTAAACATTATAGGACAATGATATTTCATCAAATTAATTGCCTTGATGAGTACTTCCCAAAATCATCGAAAATAAGGTTGCTTTGACCTTCCTTTTACGCTTCAGTATCACTTTGGTTAAGTTTTGCATTTAAGTCAATTTCTCTACATTTACACATTATAGGACAATGATATTTCATCAAAGTAATTGCCTTGATGAGTACTACCCAAATCATTGACAATAAGATTGCTTTGACCTACATTTTACGCTTCAAAGACATTGGTTAAGTTTTGCGTTTAAGTCAATTTCTCAACAACTTTGCATTATAGGACAATGATATTTCAACAAAGTAATTGCCTTGACGAATACTACCCAAATCATTAACAATAAGGTGGCTTTGACCTACATTTTATGCCTCGGTGAATTTGGTTAAGCTTTGCCTTTAAGTCCATTTCTCAACAACTACACATTATAGGACAATGAAATTTCATCAGCTTAATTTCCTAGATGAGTACTGCCCGAATTAATGAGTTATCCTTTGCGATAAATCTTTTGGCGGGGCATCCATGTCTTACAGACACATTCTCTAGTTTTTTAACATTTTGTCTTATTTTTATACGACCACAAAAAATTTTGAGGTCTTATAATGGCATGGCGCTGTCGTTGTCGTCGTCGTAGTCATCTTAGTCGTCGTCGTCATCGTCATCTGTAGACACTTTTGTTTTTGGTCAATAACTTAAGTTCCACTAGATCAATCCATATGAAATTTTAACACAACGTTTCTTGGCACAAAAGAAAGGCTTTGAGTGATTTTGGATTTTGTGGCCCCTCCCGTTTTTAAAAAAGGGGCCAAAAAGGGAAAAATTGTTGTATTCACATAATTGGCTGTTGAATTTTTATTATTCATCAGATTTTGATTGGGTTTCTTTCAGTGTGCTCCTGATGAAATTTTTAATCAGTAGTATGGCAAAAGATTTTACGTCAAATGTACCGTTCATGAGATAAATAGGGCTCAAAAGGGGCAAATCACAAAAATTTATTTTTTTTTTATTTCTAGTCCGATTTTGATGCAGTTTTTTTCAATGGATTCCTCATGAAAAATTAACATTGTATTAACATGTAACTATTAGATATTTGAAAACATGTTGCCTTCGGAGCTATGAGGGGCCAACAGGTCCAAAATTACATATGTGGAAATAACGTAAATTTTTTATTTTTCATCAGATTTCCATGGAATTTTTCTTTACATTCCTCCTGTCTTAAACTTTCAGTAAAATGTCAACAGATTTTTCGTATCTCTGACAGTTTCCGAGCTGTAAGGGGTCAAAGGGGTCAAAATTGCAATTTCCACAAATATGTTAAATTTTTATTTCTGATCGGATTTCGATGGGATATTATTCTTTGGATTCCTCTTGCTTTAAGCTTTCAGTTATTGTCAATAGATTTTGAGTATCTCTTACCGTTTCTGAGTTATAAGGGGTCAAAGAGGCCAAAACGGCAATTTCCCGAAAGATGCAAAATCTTTATTTCTCATTGGATTTAAATGTTTTTTTTAATTTTTTAATTTTTTTTTATTTAATTTTTTTTCTTAATTCCTTTTGATGTAAGCTGCAGTAGTATGTCAACAGATTTATAAGCATATCTCTTACAGATTGTGAGCTTTCAGGGATAAAAAGGGCTAATTTCTAGTTCGTGTCCAGCTAATTACTGTTTCAGGCTCCTTATTGTATCCATGTAGTTGCTGTGTCCACATTCACTTTATGTTGCACTTATTCAAATTTCAGTGGTCGACATGCTGCAGTCGTATCAAGCTGCACTCCGCGTAGCCCTTTATTCAAAAAAGCTTTGAGATAGAGGTCAAGAAGTGTTCATCTTATTCAGAAGAACAATTTTTACATATATCCGACAGGTTCATGTCTCATCCAAGATGGCCAAGGCCTAGGAACATATAGTTTAACATAGGACCCTATGGGAAAATGTTGTAAATTGTTAATTCTTGAAAACCATTTCGTACATCAATTTGATATTAAAGAGGCATGGTGACATGATTGTCATCAAACAAATGTATGATTTTAGTGCCGATCATAAATCCAACAAGGCCACTCCTGCAGATCTTAGTTTAACATTAGACCTTACGGAAAAATGTTTTGAATTGCTAAATTCTTGAAAAAAGTTTCATATATCAAGTTGATTAAAAAGGCTTGGTAACAAGATGGTCATTGACCAAATTTTGTATATTTGTACTGTTCACAATCCAAAATAGCTGCCAGCAGGCACTATAGTTTAACATAGGACCCTGCAGTAAAATGTTCTAAATTGTAAATCTTTGAAAACCGTTGATATTAATTAGAATGGTCACATGATGGTCCTTTAACAAATGTATGTTTTAGTACTAATCAAAAATCCAAGATGGCCACCAATGCAGATCTTAGTTTAACATTGGACTCTATCGGAAAATGTTGTAAATTGCAAATTCTTGAAAACTGTTTCATATATCAAGTTGATATGGTTACTTGGTGGTCATCTACCAAATTTTGTATATATGTACAAATCAGAAATAAAAGATGCCGCCACTTGTATGACTGGGGAATACAGTTTTAACATAGAAAACTATGGGATAATAATGTTAATTGTTTATGCTTGAAATTATATCAGTTTCATAATTGATATTAACTAGGCATGGCAATATGACAGTAATCTGACATGATTATTCTAATCAGATCAGTCGTTCAACCCTTTTGGAAAATATTTACAAATGTACCCTCACTCCCCAACGGAGATACGGGGTATACTGTTTTCAGTCTGTGTGTGCCTGAGTGCGTGCATGTGTGTGTGGGTCCGTCCGAAACATTTTTTATTGTATTTATATATAATATGGTTAAAGGTACAGATCTGAAATTTTTTCACAAGCTTTGTTTAGTCATGCCATATTGTGGGATGCGTTTTCAGACCAAGCGGGATACTACTTCCTGTTTACTGACTTAGTCAATTTTGACACTTGAAGCATTATAGAGAAATTTTTCCTCAAATTTTTCTCTGCAGTGTTTTATGAGAAAGATCTGAAATTTTGTCACAAGCTTTTGTTAGTCATGCCATATTGTGCAGGGATGGCGCTGCGCTTCGCTAATATCTCAATTTGTGATTTTATTAGCTAACCTGGCTAATGCCAGGGTGAGCTTTTGCCATCACTTTGCATCCGTCGTCTGTCCGTTGTCCGTCCGGCGTAAACTTTTCATTCAAAGATCTTCTCCTCTGAAACTACTTGGCCGATTGGAACCAAGCTTTGCCACAATAGTCCTTGAGTGGTCCCCTACAAAAAAGATGTTTTTCAGGTCCATGCAATATCCAAGATGGCTGTCAGCGGAAAACATAGTTTTAACATTGGACCCTATGGGAAAAGATCTTCTTCTCTGAAACTACTGAGCTAATTGGCACCAAACTTGGCCACAATAGTCTTTTTGTGGCCCCTTACAAAAAATGTGTTTTTCAGGTCCGCACCATATCCTAAATGGCCACCAGCGGGAAACATAGTTTTAACATTGACCCTATGGGAAAACACATTCAAAGATCTTCTCTAAAACTACTGAGCCAATTGATACCAAACTTGGCCATAATAGTCCTTTGGTGGTCCCTTACAAAAAAGGTGTTTTTCAGGTCCACATGTTATCCAAGATGGCTGCCAGCTGGAAAGATATTTTTTACATTGGACCCTATTGGAAAATACATTGATTCAAAGGTCTTCTTCTCTGAAACCAGTTCAGATTTTCACTAAAATTGATAGGAATTTAAAGAAAATTTTGGAATCATTGAAAATAAAAAAATAATTTAGCTTAGAAAAATGGGGTGGGTGGGGATGAGAATCTAGTAATTAATTTGATGTGGCCTTATAGCATTATACAGTAAATTTTCTTCTAAGTTTTCTCTGCAGTGTTACAATTGATATGATACAGATATGAAATTTTGTCACAAGCTTTGTACAGTCATGCCATATTGTGGGATGCGTTTTCAGACCAATCGCGATACAACTTCCTGTTTTACTGACTTTTTCATTTAGACACTTCGGTATTTAGTTATTTGTTACCACTGGGTCGATGCCTCTGCTGGTGGACTGTTAGTCCCCGAGGGTATTCACCAGCCCAGTAGTCAGTGCTTCGGTGCTGACCCGAAAGCCGATTGTATTTCAAAAATTACAATATCTAATTTTAGTAAATTTTGTTGAAACTAAGGAGTATCTCCCTCATGCAAAGCTCTGTCCTTAGCTGATTTTGGCTTTCTATTTAGATCATATTTGGTAATTTGTTCTCTATCAGTTTTCAAACAATTTTGACTTTATGGTCTTCCAAACGTTTCGATTTTATCTGCACTGAAGAGACATGAGTTGTCGAAATGCGCATATGCAGAATCAAAATTTACAGTAACTTCGGTATTTAGTTATTTGTAGTTGTAGATAGAGTAATTTTTACTTTAGGATTATATTATTGTTTCTATGCTTGTATTGTTTCCACACATGTACTGTGTACACTTCTGTATTGGGTCCATACACTTACCATTATATGATTCAGAGTACAATGATAATGAGCGGGGGTATAATTTGACGCCATTTGGTGACAGCTCTTGTTTGATCTGTAGCCACCAGGTGAGCAATACAGGCTCATATGTTAACCTCTAGTTTCTAGAGGTCATGACTTAAAGCTCTGATGATTTCATGAATTCTGTCTCTTTCTTATACTTCAGCTTTGGCTAATACCTCGTTATTTCAGAGGATCGATGAATGTATACATCTGATGGAAGTCCTTCTAACTGATTTTTTTAAATAAATCAATTTATATTTCAGCCGTGCCTACAGTAACGATACAACAACCCTCCTACTCTGTTACTCCTGGTGATTCTTTGACCTTGGTGTGTACTGTGTCCTCCAACCTACCCGTAACTAGTATAACATGGATGAGAAATGTCAATGGTCTTGTAACAACTTTCACTTCCAACCCTGATACCAACAATAACGGTGGAAGTACCACCACAACACACACACTCACCATCTGTAATGCTGACTCTAGTGATGTTGGAAGTTATACATGTTATGCTTCTAACAGCGTCGGGACAGGACAAAGTACAACAAGCACACTCAGTGTAACAGGACGTATGTATTATTTAAGAAATAATTCATGGCAGGTATATGGTTATTGTCATTTACCCATGGGCTGGACCTTTATAATTGAATTTACCCAGAGCATTAATGGGGATGGGGGGAAGGGGGGTAGATTGACGGATATAAAGGTCCAGCCCATGGTTAAATGACAATAACCATATGCCTGCCATGAATTATTTCGATTCTAATATGACAGAAAATGGAATTTTCCATTCTGAAGTGACCTAAGAGAAGGCGGATTTCCTGTCTCCATTGCTGTCTGTGTCTATGATGTCACAATACACACTCCCATGTTTTCAAACAGATGCAAGTTCAAAATCCAAATCAGAAGCAAAACAAGACACATTCACGTGTCTGAATGGCATGATTTAGTTAAAAATGTTCATAGACTTTGTTTCCTTCATAAAACTGAGACGAACAAAATTAAAAATATGGTTGTTTTCATGCCTCTCACTCAAATTCTGAAACCATTTTCCCTTGTGCGAAGTATATGGTTATTTAGTATTATACTGGTTGACGATTACTGCGGATAACCTCTGACTTTCGTCATATATTTCTTGCAACTGTTAAAGATAGTTACCTGTGTTCACACTTCCCATTGTTACAACAACTTTCATATATGCCTGAAGAGTTTCATCCTCTAGGAAAATTCTATCAAACTGATTAAATGACTGCTTAAATAACCTCACAATGTTTTTAATCAGTATTTAAGGGGGATTGCTACTTCATTATGAAAATCAAAAGGATTTCAAATTAAGAAAAGAAATAATTTATGTGAAAAATGTTTATGATCTCGATTTTGAGTTATAAGTGATTGAGAATTTGGCGGGAAACTGAACTCCTCGTATTTTCATAGGATTAACATTTGCAAGGTTTGACCACGAATGAATGTGACAGAATAATTGAAATTAATGAAATTTTTACAGAATGGTCATAAACATGTTTAAAATGAAATTAAAGGAAAAATTTAGGGGGTCCATGGGCAAAAAAATATAATGATTTTAAATTGATAAAACCAGAGAATTCAGAAAATCTGACAGAAATCCCAAAACATGAGGAGCGAACCTCCTGAGATTAAAAAACACTAGAAAATTATACAAGATGGGAAGTGTTAAATAAATATAGATTGCACCACAAGATCCCGTTCATTACCATATTTTATCCACTAGAGATAGTCAAATTTTAAAATTTAAATTGCGAGGCTTGCCGAGCATTTTAAAATTTAACTATCGAGAGTGGATAAAATATGGTTATAATCGGGATAAAGTGTTGTAATCTTTTTCTCTAATGGTCAATGATTAACACCGAGAATTGTATTCTGAATAGATTTGGCGGGAAATAGCACGGGGCTTTATTCAACATACGTTGAATAAAGAAAATTTATCTAACGGGTCAAAACCGGTTTAAACTTGACATATAATTAGAGAAATTGATTTATATTTCAGCTGTACCTACAGTAACGATGCAACAAACCTCTTACTCTGTTACACCTGGAAGTTCTGTGACCTTAGAGTGTACTGTGTCCTCGACCCTTCCCATAACTGATGTACAATGGCAGAGAAATGCTATAGGTAGCATTACAACCATCACATCAACCACCAACCCCAATGAATACAGTGGAAGTACCCCCACAACACCCTCACTCACCATCTTGAATGTTGCCTCTAGTGATGTTGGAACTTATACCTGCTATGCTTCTAACAGATTTGGTACACGACAAAGTACAACAACCACACTCAGTGTAACACAGAGTATGTATTATCAAGTGTTGTATACATGTTAAGAATGATCACTCCTCAGGTAATCGAAATTGTCTCTGACTTTCGGAATTCTCATATTTTATCCAAGTACATTTGCACCATATTCAATTCAGTACAAAGAGTTTAAGGTTATGGGTCAACCAAAAAATTTGATTTGTCTGTCAAATGATTTTCAGAGTGAAAATAGCGATGGCATTGTTAAATTAAAATCATAGACATATATAATTTCACCTAATCGAGCATTTTGTAAAATTAAATTACAGAATCCAATTATAGGAATTTAAGTGATACACAAATCTGCATTACAAATCTAATGTTGCTGATAAGGTACCAATTCGATGAATCACATCTGTCAGTGCAACTTGAATCAAAACATTGGTATTTACCTGTTGACATCTGAAAACAAAGCAACAACACCAACATTCCTTAGCTGAGCGTTAAGAAAACAGGCTGTCATTCGGCGACAACTTTTTTTAAAATTTATAATTATCATTTTAATGTCTTTTTTACAGTAAGTGCAAATTCAAAGACATTTGACATAACATTGATGATAGTAATGATAAGGAATTTAACAAGACTTCCTCACCCGATACATGGATTTGATCGTCTGCCACCCTTAGGGGATACAACAGCTGGTGCTGATTTGGCAAGAATAAAATATTACCGAAACTACTTAGCTCACCTGAAAGACAACAAGGTAGACAACTCTACTTTTAAAAAGGCTTGGATTGATATATCAGAAGTAAGTTAAATCAAAGATCAGTATGAAGAGGGGGAGCCGGAGGGCGTCTCATCCTGTAACCAACTTTATTTTTTTCTAAATCCCGACATCCCGAACAACAAAGAAACTTAAAAACTTGTGATATCCTGTTTCCCGATGAAGTAATTTCCCGAAATCCCAGCCAGGCTTAAATGATAAACATCCCGAAATCCCGAGCTTAAAAAAATCTAATCCTGACATCCCGAAATAGGGCTGGCTCCCCCTCTATAAACAATTGCTTCACATGAGTGATTAGTAATTTTCTTTGTCCAACTATTTGCTTTTCACATCTTGATTATCTCCTCTAAAAACAAGGACTTTTGTTTTGAAGGTGCTTTATCACAATATTTATATTCAATTCTTTGATCAACCAAAAGGGCATCTGCAACTGCAGATTATGAATGTCATTTTTTAGCTAACCCGGCTAAAGTCAGGGTGAGCTTTTGCCATCACTGTGTCAATGGTCCATCTGTCCTGCGTAAACTTTTTTGTTAAGATCGTGTCATCTGAAACCATTGGGCCAATTGAGAACCAATCTTTGCAACATTAGTCTTTAGATTGTCGCCTACAAAAAAGGTGATTTTCGCGTCTGCGCTACAACCAAGATGGCCTCAACCAGGTTACATAGTTTTAACATTGGACCCTATGGGAAATCACATTCAAAAATCTTTTACTCTTAAATTACTCGGCCAGTTGGAACCATACTTTGCCGCAATAGTCCTTGCTTGGTCCCCTGCAAAAATGGTGATTTTCAGGTCTGCACTATAAACCAGATGGCCTCCAGCAGGGAACATAGTTTTATCATTGGAACCTATCGGAAAACACATTAAAAGATCTCCTCTGAAACTACTGGGCCAATTTAAACCAAACAGTGCCATAAGTCTTTAGGTGGTCCCCTGGAAAAGTTGTTTTTCAGGTGTGCACTGAAAACAAGATAGCCATCAGTGGGGAACATACTGTGGAAGTACTCTTATTTGGGGACATCCATTTTTGTAGTTTGATGAGAACATTCTAGTGGTTTGTAGACATTTTGACCTTGTCCTTAATTTCCCTTAGGGCAATTTTAAAAACCATAACCTTGCTTCTGGAATGAAATTGTTTAGTGTTAGGGTGTTCATATTAAGTATGTGACTTTCTTGGGATCAGAGCTTTTTTTAATGGTACAATTTTGTAGACATTTCGACCTGCAACTTGCCGCAAGGGACATTTTTTTAAACTTTAAAATGCTTCTAGAAGGTAAACTTTTAGTTGTAGGGTTTTCATATTTTGTTATTTGACTTTGTTATGATGAAAGCCTTCTAGCGGTGCCATATTTTTAGGCATTTTGACCTTGACCTTGCCTTGAATCCAATTTTAAAAAGCTTCTTGAATTTAGTTGCTTAGTGATGGGTTATTGTCCTCCGCCGCAACGCGACAGAGGGACATAGTAATGGTCTGTGTCCGTGCATTTGTGTGTCATGTTTTTGTGGGTGCAACTCCACTTGCACCACTGGACAGATTTTGCTGAAATTTTGTTTGATTGTTTGTCATCAACTGTAGTTGATCATTTCATACCGCCATTTTGATTTGACAAATTCTACAGGAGTTATGGGACTTTATCAGCTTAATGCATACTACAGCGTAGGAATACTTTGTGGACGCAACTCCCCAGAATCCACTGAACGGATAATGCAGAAATTTTGTTTGAACATTTGCCACCATATGTTCTTGGTCATACTATGCCGCCATTTTGAATAGACAAATTTTACAGGATTTATGGGACTTTATCGACTTAACGCATACTACAACGTAGGAAGACTTTGTGGACACATCTCCTCAAAATCCAATTAAGGGATTTTGCTGAAATTTTGCTTGGCTGTTTACCACCTAATGCAGTTGATCATATCATGTTGCCATTTTAAATTGCAAAATTTTACATGAGTTATGGGACTTTATCCACTTGATGTATACTATAAGATAGGAAGACTTGGTGGAAGCAACTCCTCAAAATCCAATGAAGGTATTTTGCAGAAATTTTGCTTGGTTGTTTGCCACCTTATTTAGTTGATCAAATTATGCCACCATTTTGATACAAAAAATTTCACTGAATTATGTGACTTTATTGACTTGATGAAATAAAAGGGACAACAGGAAACACCTACAATGGCTGAAATTATAATTACATGCCACAATCTGCTAAGGAACTACACAAGAAAAACACAAATAAGACAAAAGACAAACGTATAAAGTGATAGAAACTCAGGACAGCCGGACTTGGTACCGGCACAAGCAAAAGCCAGCGGTAGGGTTAACCCGGTTTATGGGTACCCAAACCTCCCCTTCATCTATCCCCTTGATGCCTATTACAACAATTTTAGGTCCGCTTCGTGGACACATCTCCTCAGAAACCACTGAATGGATTTTGCTTAAATTTTGTATGATCGTTTGCCACCATATGTACTTGATCATATTATGCTGCCATTTTGATTCAACAATTTTTGGGGGAGTTATGGGACTTTATTTCCACCATACAATATCCACTTAATAAACAACTGTGGATAGTGACATAAATTATTTTTTACGTACAGCTCTTGTCATTCCTAAAGATCATTTCATTTTATACAATAGTACCTCTAAAGTTCCATTTACCTTGTAACACATTGCACTCCCACTTTACTGCAGCGGTGGGAACACATAGCTACGCGTAGCAATCTTGTTTATATTGTTATGTAACTCCCTTATGAGCTTTCTGGCTATACCATAGTTGTTGACATTTTGACCTTTACCTTGCCCTTAGGGTAATTTAAAAAAAAAACTTTAACTTTGCCTATAGAAGGAAGAGGTGTTTTACTTTCAAATTTATTAGGGCCCCACATTCAGATGCGGGTGCCCTATAGTTTTCACTTTGTCCGTATGTCTGTCCGTCCGTCGGTCTGTCCCTCCGTCAACAATTTTTTTGTCACAGATTTCTTGGCTTCTACTGAAGGAAAGGATTTGAAATTCAGTCTGCAGCTTGGAAATGGTGAGTTGTATTGTGTAAGCAATTTTCAAGTTGATGGAACTTCCACTTCCTGTTTGCCGATACTTTGAATTTTTTCCGTCAACATTTTTTTTGTCAAAGATTTCTTGGCTTCTACTGGTGCGAATGATTTGAATTTGGTCTGAAGCTTGGAAATGGTGAGTTGTATTGAGTTGTATTGTGTAAGCATTTTTCATGTTGATGGGGCTTCCATTTCCTGTTTGCCGATACTTTGAATCTTTTCCATCAACATTTTTTTTGTCAAACATTTCTTGGCTTCTACTGGTGCGAATGATTTGAAATTTAGTCTGAAGATTGGAAATGATGAGTTGTATTGTATAAGCAATTTTCAAGTTGATGGGACTTCCACTTTCTGTTTGCCGATACTTTGAATTGTTTCCGTCAATTTAGATTTTTTTTCTGCCAACTAAGAATTTTTTCCGTCAACAATTTTTTTCGTCAAAGATTTCCTGGCTTCTACTGAAGGGAATGATTTGAAATTTGGTCTGAGGTTTGGAAATGATGAGTTGTAATTTTTTTACTATAAACCAACTTATTTTTCAAAGATTTCTTGGCTTTCACTGTGCATTGAGGTCACTCTAATCCCTTCTGAGCTACAGTGTCTTCTGACAACTCTTGTTTATAAAAACACTAACATATAGAGATCACATTTAAAGTTCAGAAATGTTCAGCATATCAAGATATACCAAGTTACGCATTTTGAAGAATACCCAGGATTTATTACCCTTTATTTATATGACTGAATAGATCATTACCAGGGTATCAAGATTCGAAATTGTCTTTGATTAGTCCAAGATCCAAACAACATGGCCGTTATGAAAAGTAGCACAAAGGGGTGAATTGCTGTTTTTTGAAAAATAACTCAAAAATGGTTTCAGACATTAAAAATCGGATGGGGAAAAAGTGATCAGACAAGATCTACCTGCCTTTCAATTTTGAAGAAAATCTGCCTATCCCTTTTGGAGTTTATTGCCTTTTTATTCCTCCAGATCGAAGATCGGGGGGATATTGTTTTTGTCCTGTCTGTCTGTTTGTCTGGACCTTTAACCTTGGCTACAACTTTTGAACTGTGTAAGATAGACTTCTCATACTTTGCAAGTGTATAGTTCTAGTCAATAGAAAAACAGATATCCAAAAAAATTAGGTCAGGTCAAAGGTCAAGGTCACAGAGGTTAAAAAGGGGTTAAATTGGTTGTTTTTCCAATATTTGACTGTAGAAACCTTATTATTTATCCTATTGAGACGGGGTTTGCTTTATGTTATTGCCAATAAAATTGTATGCTGACAGATTTGAGGAAGCATTTACCGTTTTGTAGAAACAAGAGGCCAGTAGGGGGCCAAATGGAAAAAAATGAATGTTTACATTTTTTTTCAGACCCTGATGTAGTGTTTTTCTGTAGGTTTCTTACAGCATGTTTAAACAGATACATTTAACAATTAAAACCCTTTTCATAGCATGTTTAAACAGATACATTAAACAATTAAAACCATTTTCAATAAAAAAAAGAGGCCCAAAGGGCCTTCATCCATTTCATAATATAGGGGTTGAATTGGGTATTTTTATGGTAATAAACAACTTAAATATGCAAAAAAAGTAGGTCAAAGGTCAAGGTCACAGAGGTTAGAAAGGGGTTAAATTTTGTATTTTCATATATTTTACTGTCGAATCTTGAGGCATATGTAGTGTTACACACACATCTTGTTTCCATAAGATTTGCTAAATTTTGATGTTTTTTATCTTTTGTAAGAAACAAAACTAGAATAGATAGACTCAAGGTTAAATTGATATCAAGATATAACCAGCTGTTTTGTGAAGAAAATGTGGATGCTTATATCAGAGTTATTTCCCTTTATTGGTCAAATTTTCAGAATTTTATACATTTTACATGATATTTCAAAAATGACTTGAGATAAAGGTGAAGTTTTAGTTGCAGAAATGTGCAGCATGTTAAGGACTTCATTTCATCTTCATCCAAGATGGCTGCCAGTAGGGAGATTAGTTTAACATTCGATCCTATTGGAAAACACTTTCAGAAATCTTCTTATCTGAAACTACTTGGCCATTTGGAACCATTCTTGGTCACAATTGCCCTTAGTTGTGTCCCTTTGAAAAAATATGTTTGACAAGTCATGATCAGATCCAAGATCCCAAGCAGGGAACATTGAACCATATAGGAATGCATTCAAAAATATTTTCTTTTAGAACCACTGAGCCAATTTTAACCAACATTGACCTGAACCATTACAAAGGTATCTAGATTCAAAATTGTATTTGAGTAGTCTGAGAACTACACGCCATGACTGCTGTTACTAAAAATAGCACATGAGGTAAATTGCTTTTTTGCCTAATAACTCATATATGGTTACTGATCTAAAAAATCTGAATTGGTAAAAGGGATCAACATGACAACATCTATCTACCATGCAATTTGAAGAAAATCTGAAAACCTGTTTTGGATTTATTGCCCCTGTTCTGTAAAATTTTCAAAATTGTAATATTTTTTATTGTTTATAATTAAAACTATAACAGATAGAAGTCAAGTTTAAGTTGCAAAAATGTTGAGCATATGAAGATATACCCAACTGAAAATTTTCAAGAAAATCGAAATACCAATTAAGGAGTTATTGGTCAAATTTTCTACATTTTACCTACTACAGTGAAACCTGTCTAAAGCTAATCTTGAACTGAAGATTTTGTCCAGTTTACACAGGTTCAAAATACATAGAAATTAAAATAAAGGGTCTTCATGTCGTGTTTGGTTTTGACAGGGTGTAGGTTTAATCAGGGTTTGGTTTAGACAAGTTTCAATGTATTTCAAAAACGAATTGAGATAGAGTCTATTTTTTCGACACAAATGATCATGATGTCAAGGACTACATTTTATACTCATAATTGAAAATGTCTGATGTACCCACATAACGTCAAGATGGCTGCCATCGACAAACTTAGTTTAATACTGGACCTTATTAGAAAACACATTCAAAGATCTTTTCTTTTGAAACTACTTGACCATTTGAAACCCTACTTAGTCACAACTGTCCTTGATTGGTCCCCTTTAAAAATAATGTGTCCACATCAGATCTAAGATTACTGCCAATAGGGGAACATAGTTAAACATTGAACCAAATGGGGAAGCATTCAAAGATATCCACTGAAATCACAAAGCCTTTTGGAAACAAAAGCTAGTCCTTTTTCTGGCCATTTAAAAACATATGTCCACCAAGTTGTTACCTAATCCAAGATGGCCACAAGAAGGAACATAGTTTACTTTGAACTCTATTTGAAAACAAATTCAAAGACCTTCTTCTCTGAACTTACTCAGCCAATTTAAATCCAAGTTGTTCACAATTGTCCTTTGGTGGTCCTCTTTAAAAAATGAGTCTCTCAACTCCTCATTCAAGATGGCCACCAGCGGATAACTTAGTTTAACATTGGACCCTCGGGAATACACATTCCAAGATTTTCTCCTCTGGAATCACTTTAGCCAATTGAAACTAAATTGCCCTTATTTGGCTCTTTTATACCACTGCAAAAATATTTTTGGTCGTATAATGGTATCACGCTTTTGTGTTGGCGTCGTCTGTAGACACTTTTGTTATGCCCCGCAGCGAAGTGGAAGGGACATATAGATTTACCCTTGTCCGTCCGTCCGTCTGTCCATCTGTCCGTTCGTACGTCCCGATGTTAAGTTTTGCATTAAGGTCCATATTTTGGTAACTTCTTATATATATTACATCAGTACGTGCACCATGATTAGTACTACCCGATCCATGACCTACATTTTACGCTTGAGTGACTTTTGTTAAATTTTGCGTTTAGGTCCTTTTCTAATTAACTACACATCATACCATAATGATGTCTCATCAAAATAATCACCTTGATGAGTACTACCCAAATCATCAAGAATTAAGTGGCTTTGACCTATATTTTACACTTGAGTGACTTTTGTTAAATTTTCCATTTAGGTCTGTTTCTCATCAATTACACACCATACCACAATGATGTCTCAACAATTTAATGACCTTGATGAGTACTACCCTAATCATCAAGAATTAAGTGGCTTTGACCTATATTTTACGCTTGAGTGACATTTTTTTTTTAATTTTGCGTTTAGGTCTATTCCTCATCAACTACTCATAATACTACAGTGATGTCTCATCAAATTAATCACCTTGATGAGTACAACCCAAACCATCAAGAATTAAATTGCTTTGACCTATATTTTACGGTTTAGTGACTTTTTTTTTGAATTTTGCGTTTAAGTCCATTTCTTAACAACTAAACATGCTATCACAATGGTGTTGCATCAAATAAATCATCTTGATGGGTGCTATCCGAATCAAGGTCAATTAAGTGTCTTTGACCTACATTTTATGCTTGAGTGACTTTCGGTAAATTTTGTTTTTCTAAGTACCGTAATATTTCTTTACAACTACATAATATATCATTATGATGTTGCATGAAGTGACTCATCTTGATGAGAACTACACAATTCTTAGACATTCATTGACTTTGACATACATTTTATGCTTGAATGACTCCATTTAACTTTTGCATTAGGCCCATTTATTAACAACTAGGTGTTTAATCAAATTAATCAACATATTGATCAAATTAATCAACATATTGACTACTACATAATTCATGGACAATTTTACAACTTGACCAATATTTTATGCTTCAGCGACTTTTCTTTGATAACATTTGTTAATGTCCATTACTAACAAGTATTTATTGAATAATCATCTGTAACAATACTTCTTGATGATTCCATCACAATTCAATGACCAGAAAATATACTAATCCTTATTCCTGATTGGCTTTGGTAATCTATTGCGATAAATTTGTCGTCGGGGCATCCGTGTCTTATTGACACATTCTCTTGTTTTTGGTCAATAACTTAAGGTCCAGTTGATCAATCCTTATGAAATTTTAACATAATGTTCCTGGCACCAAAGGTAATCTTTGAATGGTTTTGGATTTTGTGGCCCCTCCCGTTTTCAAAAAGAGGGGCAAAAAGGGCAAAATAAGGTGTATTAACATTATTGGCTGTAGAATTTTTATTATATAATATCAGATTTCATGGGGTTTCTTTCAGTGTGCTCCCAAGAAAATTTCCAATCAGTAATATATCAACGGATTTCATGTCACATGTACCGTTCATGAGATAAATAGGGCCCAAGAGGGGCGAATCACAAAAATTAATTTTTTTTTCATTTCTAGTCCGATTTTGATGCAGTTTTTTTCAATGGATTCCGTATGAAAATTAATATGGTGTTTAACTATTAAATATTTGATAACATGTTTCCTTTTGGAGCTATGAGGCGCCAAAAGGGTCTATAATTACATATGTGGACATTACGTAATTTCTTTTTTATTTTCATCAGATTTCCATGAGTTCTGTTTCTTTACATTCCTCCTGTCTTAAGCTTTCAGTAGTATCTGAACAGATTTTTCATATCTCTGACAGTTTTCGAGGCTGTAAGGGGTCAAAGGGGTCAAAATTGCAATTTTCAAAAATATGTAAAATCTTTCTTTCTGATCGGATTTTGATGGGATTTTTGCTGTGGATTCCTCTTGTTGTAAGCTTTCAGTAATATGGCAATTTTCCGAAATATGCAAAATCTTCATTTCTCATTGGATTTAAATGATTTTTTGTAAGCTGCAGTAGTGCGTCAACAGGTTTAGCATATCTCTTACAGTTTGTGAGCTTTGATGGATCAAAAGAGCTAATTTCTAGTTTGTGTTCAGCTAATTACTGCTTCAGTCTCCTTATTGTGTCCTTATAGTTACTGTGTCCACATTCACTTTATATTGCACTTGTTGAAATTTCAGTTGTCAACATGCTGTGGTCGTATCATGCTGCGCTCGGCGTAGCCCTTTATTTTTAAAATTTTAAAATTTTATCCTGCATGTCCACATCATATCAATGATGGCTGTAAGCGGGGAACTAAGTTTAACATTGGATCCAATAGGAATGCTTCAAAGATCTTCTCCTCTGAAACCGCATGAATATTTAAAACCAAATTAATCACAATAGTCTTCAAAGTTAGTGATTTTCATGTTGGTACCTAACCCAAAATGGCTGCCAGTTTAACATAGAACCATATGGGAAATGCTTCAAAGATCTTCTCCTCTGACACATTGGGTCATATTACATCAAGGTCTATTAACATGCTAGAAAATGAGACACTTTAACGCTAGTTATTTGTAATATCTACGTCAGCCATATTTTCCTCTAGTAACACCTATATGAACACCATCATATTTTTAGGATTTTGAAGGAGAGTATTGGAACAGGATTTTCCAGGATTTACCAGGAATTCTTCATACCAAAAAATCCCACAGATCCAGGACATTCCAGGACTTCAATCCTGGAAACCAGGATTTTTCAGGATGTTATCCTGAAAAGTCCCAGGACCGATCCTGAAAGTCTCAGGACTAATCCTGGAAAGTTTCAGGACTAATCCTAGAGGGTCTCAAGACTTTCCTGAATAGTCCCTGGACTTCCTGAATATATCCTGGAACTTTTTCTTAAATGTCTTAGTAATTCTTATAAAGTCTCGTTCATTCATATAATATTGTTTTTTTTTCTTTTCGCCACTGTGCGAGTTTCATCTAACTTGAGTTTAAGCGGCATTTTCTGTAGTTAATGAGTTATGAAAAAAGCCGTTTTATTTTTTGTATTTTTTTTCAAAAACAAATGATGCATCATAGGTGTTACAAAAGTCATCATTTTCATTCATTTCCAGAGTACATGTATGTCCTGTGAATTAATGTATTCGATCTCCAATCATCAGCAATCATAGCTGCTTGATATCTGTCTCATAATTCTTCCACAGCATTTCTGAAAAAAAGTATATTAAAAATGATGAAATAATTCAAGAGATTTATTTGTAAAATAATTAGTAACGTTAAAAAAATATTCAAAGCAGACAATTGTAGAAAGTCCTTACAAATATCAGAAGAAGTACCCTTTACTGAAGTTAACAGAAATGCATTGTGGAGAAAAAGTCTACAAAGGTTTAAATATACCTGCCAGATTTTTTAAAAATACATCAATATATTCAGTTTATATCTTTTTAACTTAAAATCAATTAATGCTGTACTTTTAATCAACACAATAGACACAATACAGGTGTATATATAGTGCAAGTTTAGACATATTACAGGTGTGGACACAATACAAGTATGGACACAATGATATACCTCATCTTTTTTTCCCAAAAATATACAAATAAGTTGAATTATTTTCCCTTCAAAAATTTGAGCAGCAACCATATCACATCACGCACATCTTCAAGTGGATTTCATTAAAATCCAAGCGCCTGTTTAAGAGGATTATATGGACTGACAAGGTTCCTCCCCCTTTTTGATAAAAAGTATTCAAAATCCGATTTTCTCCCCTTCAACATTTCTTGGACATTTCTGATGGCATACCACTACAGTGTAAAATTACATCAAAATCCAAGCAGACTTTTAAGAGGACATGAGCTGACAAGGTTTCTCCCCCTTTTTTCCAGAAAATATTCAAAGATGAATTATCTCCTGCTCAAAATTTTAGGGAGCAATCAATTACTTCATGCACATCATAAGGTCATGTAGGTGGTATAAAACAAGTGTGTAGCATTTCATCAATATCCAAGCAGCCTTTTAGGAGGACATGCACTGACAAGGTATATGGACAGACAGACAGACAGACAGACAGGGAGATTCCTATATACCCGATGCTTTGTTTGCAGAGAATATAATTAAGCTACTTTTGTTATTTATTTTCATGACTTTCTTGTATTATTTCCTTAATTCACAATGATCAAATCAAAAATTGTAGCGTAATTCATTGGAAAAAGGGTAGTAGTTTCTAGCTTACCTTTCATCAAACATCTCTAGTCAGGTTGGTTTTTTCCTCCTCTGATTATAAAAATAATTTTTAATTCCTCATTCATTGGTCCCTCTGACAGAGTGTAGGGTATTTGACAAACTTCTCAAATTCTGCCTGCAAGTATTAAATTTTCCTTTAAAATGAAGTACAATTTTTTAATTGACCTACAAAAAATAGCCTTAAATCATTGGGATTCACAACCTTACTTTTCTGCTGCATACTGGAGATTATCCTCACAATGTCAGGGATCCTGTGTCCAAATTTGGCCATGGTGGACACATTGACCCTTAGCATTGTACATTTTGTAAGGATAACTTCTGCTGGAAAGTCCAAATTTAATTATATTGTGAAAATTTACATTAAAATAATTTTTTAAGTAGTGCATTTATCAAATTAATTGTAATCAAAATATAAAAATATGTTTTATACGAAAGGGTATGGAGTAAATGAACATGAGACCATAACACATATGTTAACTCCAACTGTAAAAATTGAGCTGTATGGCCATTTCGGAAATTTATTCCTCATCAGCAGCACTAGAACCCATACAAAGGAAATCCATATTTAAAAACAATGTTTAAATGCATAAAACCAAACGAGATCCAAATAATCAATAATATCAAATATTGCTAAGGACACAACTACGATGGAGGGGGTTAATCCTTCTGTTTTATAATTTACATAAATTTAGATAATAGTAATTAAACAACGTGTACACATGCGATATAATCTCATGTACAAGTACACCATATCTAAGAAAAATAAAAAGCATATATCTCTACCACGGGGAATTGTTTTACCAACTCTACACTGCAATAAAAGACAAACTCCTGTATTAAATATTTTACGAAAGGATATGGAGTGAATGAACATGAGAGCATAACACATATAAACTCCAACTGTAAAAATTTTAATGCTTTAACAATTCTATGTTTTTTAATATTAATTATTCTTTTGTGTCATTAGGTCCACTGTTTAGCTAGTTTATTCCTGGGGGGGGGGGGGGGGTCACTCCATAAGTTTTTTGGTAGGGGTGAGCCGCTGGCACATCAGGACCCCACCCTTATCATATATTAGGAATCTCAAAAATATATGCCTTATCAGATATTTTTTAGCAGAAAAGTAAACCTAATCATATATAATGCAGAAAAGTATACCTTGTCATATATTGGGGTGAATACTGTAAAATCTTTACTTTCAATCAAAGTAGAAAATTACACACAGTTTAATACTTTATTAATGTAGATATGTCAAATGCTAATTAGTATTTGATTTAGATGCTACAAATTGACCTTATCACATAGTCTCATCTGAAATTCCCTACCTTATCACATATTTTCATCAAATACTACCCTTATCATATAATCTGAAGCAAGAAAATGTACCTATTCCAGCGGCTCATCCCTATCTCATTATATATTGAAAGAACCCCCCCCCAGGTTTATTCACGGGGCGGGGGGGGGGGGTAGAAATTTAAGAAAACTTGATCATGAGTGAAACTATATAGACACATGTCTGTAATAAATCTGTCTAATTCATCACTGACTGACGAGCTACTAGTAGGTCAGACCATGTAATTTTGTTACTGAAGACAGGAAGTTACTTCCACTGCTGAAACACACGTGTGTGCAATGGTTCCATTCTGTAACAAAACTTACTGAAGTGAACCATTTTGACTGTGTATAAACAGTCAGGGGCATCATCAAAAACAGTTAATATCTCATGTGTACACTCTCTTCAATTACTATTATCTAAATTTATGTAAATTCTAAAACCGAAGGATTAACTCCCTCCATCGTAGTTTTGTCCTTAGCTGTATTTGATATTACTGATTATTCGGATTTCGTTTAGTTTTATGGATTTTATATATTTTTTTGAAATTATGGATTTCCTTTGTTTGGGTTCTAGTGCTACTGATGAGGAATAAATTTCCGAAATGGCCATGCAGCTCATTGAAATTAATGCAGCTGGAGTTAACATATGTGTTATGGTCTCATGTTCATGTACTCCATATCCTTTCGTAAAATATGAATTCTATTTCCTTTACTGGTTAGATTTTTCCATTTTTGAATTATCTCCTTTAGGGAAAATTGCACTAATAACTAAAACTGGTTATTTCTTCTACATCATGTCAAATTTTCAACAAGCTCTGATTCAAGAAACTTGAACAACAAATCCACATGGTTTGTGTAAATTTCAAAAGATATTGATGAAGTAAAAGATCTCAATTATCAATGAACTGCTTATATTAAATAATGAACATTTAATTGGCATTTGAAGTCCCTTGGAGGCTTGACTTTGACCAACTTGCATACCATATTCCTGATGCGTATCAGATGTTATGGTTTCAAGAAAAAGTTAATTTATCAAAGAAAAATACCAACACAAATGAGAAAAATTTATTTTGGCCACAATCAGGATTAAAAGATCAAAGGAAATTCAATAATAATCATTTTCCATTACTTATTGAACATTAAAATAACTGAAAATGGTTATAAAATTTATAACTGGCTTTGGTGATGCCCCTGACTGATAAAGTTGTGATCATTTAATTTCTCATTCTCACATTATAAAATTATTCCCACAGCTGTTCACATTTATTATCACAGCCAGACACGTCTTTATTACATTAACATGAATTACAGAAAAACAAATAACTTCATGTGAATAATAAAAAAAAATCTGAATGAAAGCCATTTCATGATCTTTAACATGTATATGTCAGATAATGAGATAAAGATGTAAAAAATAGGTCAATTAAATTGATATTTAAAGCATGCCTAGTAATTAAAAACTTACTTCTTTCATGTACTCCTGATAATTTGAGTTTAATTCCCATTGTAGTCAATAAAACTCTTCCAGTTCCAATCAAAACAATATGTGAATTATTTTCTTCATTCTGCATTCTGTGCATGTTTTTATATTTCCAACAGAGGTCAGGTTTAAATTTTATCTGATATCTTAATCATCAGGAGGCTTGGCAGCATCAATCATTAACATTAAGAGCTAAAGCGTCTTCACGACCAAGATTATGAGGGATGCAATGTTTCAAAGTATCAAGTTTCTGATAAATATTTGCAGACACATAAATATCAACAGTGAAATGTTTATTGACTTTGCTATCTTAAGTAAAAACTATTTTATTTAAATCAGAAAAATCTAATTTTTTCCCCTTTTTCATAACCTTTAAACCTGATTTTATTATTATTATTGATTTTAGATAATTTAAGACAGATGGATTGTTTTGCCAACAAAGGATGAAAATAAAGAGTTATGTCTAAACTTTTTAAATTATGACAAATTATTGAGATATAATTTTAACTGGTTAATGGTAATCTCTTTTTGCCAATTATGTATTGACCATAACAAAAAATGATATATAATGTAATGTAGATATAGATGTAGAAATTCTGGTCTACAACACAAAACTGAAAATACCAAAACTATTGATTAGTTTTTCAAAATGAAGTTTCCTAAATTTTAATTTATCATAAGTATTTGTTTTCATACTCATATAAAAGTAACATGTAGAATTATATAAAGGGTTCCTGAACATTCAATATTATAAATTTGAAGTCCCTAGCTAATAATGACAAAATTAAAGTCCTGGAACTGAGGAAGTCCTGAAAGTAGAATTTACATACATATTGCAATATTCCTGAAACTTTACATAAAAGTCTTGAAAGTATGTTGTTAAAGACAAAACGTCTCATAAATTCTCAAACTATCTCACAAAGTTTGATGTTCATTTATTAAAGTCCTGAATATTCTTCTTTTTTTCCTGCAATCGTTTAAAGTCCTGAAAAATCCTGTTCTTCCAGGATTTAATTCTCAGAAGTTCTTGGAAGTTCTTGAAATATTTTTTGCACCAGGATTTTTGTTTCTGATTGCTGATTTTTCAGGATGTCCCAGGACTTCCTGGGATATCTTGAAAAATCCACAAGTTTCAAGACTCCATTTTGCAGGGTGGGTAACAGCAATTTTCCTATTGCTGAATGCACTCATAATAGAAAACTTGGTAGCTCTCCAAGTAGTGAAATAGGTTTCTCAATAGAAGTTTGACCATCAAGGTAGAAAGGTCACATTTACCCATTCATTATACCCCCCGCAAACAAAGTTAGGGGGTAGATAGGAATCACCCTGTCTGTCTGTCCGTCCGTCTGTCCACACTTCTCGTAAGCGCAACTCCTCACAAACGAAGTTTAGAGGGTATATAGGAATCATCCTGTCTGTCTGTCCATCCGTCTGTCTGTCTGTCTTTCTGTCCGTCTGTCCACACTTCTTGTAAGCGCAACTCCTCTTAAACCACATGAAGGATATTGATGAAACTTTACACAAAGGAAGGACACTATATGGACATGTGCATGAAGGAATATAATTAATGTACGAAGCCAGGAAGGGGAGATATTTGAACTTTGACTTTTCAATGATTCCATCTGCACAGATGACCTCTTAAGCACAACTCCTCTTAAACCACTTTAAGGATTAAAATGAAACTTTACACAAAGGAAGGACACTATATGGAGATGTGCATAAAGGAATAAAGTAATTGTCCGAAGTCAGGAAGGGGAGATAATTCGACTGACTTTTCATTGATTCCATCTGCACAGATAACCTCGTAAGCGCAACTCCTCTTAAACCACTTGAAGGATGTAAATGAAACTTTACACAAAGGAAGGACACTATATGGAGATCTGCATAAAGGAATATAATTATTGTCAGAAGCCAGAAAGGGGAGATAATTCAACTTTGACTTTTCATTGGTTCCATCTGCACAGATAACCTCGTAAGCGCAACTCCTCTTAAACCACCTCAAGGATTTTAATAAAACTTTACACAAGGAAAGGGCACTATATGGTGATGTGCATGAAGGAATATAATTATTGTCCAAAACCAGGAAGGGGAGATAATTCAATTTTTAGATTTTCATTGATTCTTTTTGCAATGATTTTTTGGATTTAGACAATTTTCAAAATAAATAATTCAAAGGGTACCTGGTAGATATTTCGAAATAAAGGCATTGAAGAAAAACACGTTGTATTCCTTGTGAAAAGTTTATTCAAAGTGTTGGAGAGAAATTTCTGTAAAGCTTATGAATTTTAAAAAAAAATGTCAGAGCCAAAAAAGGGTGGATTTTATTTTTGTCTGATTTTGACACAAAAGTTATTTCTGGAGGATTATATCATATGTCCATACTCATATTGTATCCACACTTCTGCTGTGTCCAAGCCCACCTAAATTAGCACTTACCATATTGATTCAGGGTTCAATTAGCGGGTGGTATGTGTGGCTGCCATTCGGCGACAGCTCTTGTTAACCACTTGAAGGATTTTGATGAAACTTAAAACAAAGGTAGGACACTATATGGAGATGTGCATGAAGCCATTGTCTGAAACCAAGAAGGGGAGATAATTCGACTTTTGACTTTTTGTTGGATCCCTATGTGTGGGTTACCTTGAAGCGCAACTCCTCTTAAACCACATGAAGGATTTTGATGAAACATTACACAAAGAAAGGACACTATATTGAGATGTGTATGACGGAATATGATTATTGTCCTAAACTAGGAAGGGGAGATAATTTGATTTTGACTTTTTGGTGATTCCCTATGTATGGGTTACCTCGTAAGCGCAACTCCTCTTAAATCACTTGAAGGATTTTGATGAATATTTACACAAAGTAAAGACACTATAAGTAGATGTGCATGAAGGAATATGATTATTATTTGAAATCAGGAAGGGGAGATTATTCGACTTTGACTTTGCAATGATCTTTTTTTCCAAGAAAAAAATTGACGCATAGATATTGAGAAGTCAAACTGTTGGAGAGACACACTTTTTTCATTGTAATCCTCTCGAAAAGTTGTTTTCAAAGTGTTGTAGTGAAATTTCTCTAATCATGCTAATGCTGATGTCTTTGTGTAAAATGTCAAATAGGCTAAAAAAAGTGAATTTCATATTTGTCTGATTTAGACAGAGTATTTTCATTGTAATCCTTGTGAAAAGTTCTTTCTTGAAGATTTTATCATTGAGTCCATACTTATATTGTTTCCACACTTGTACTGTGTCCACACCTGTATTGTGTCCACACCAACTTAAATTTGCACTTACCATATCGATCCAGGGTTCAATGAGCGGGGGTATATTAGGCTGCCATTCAGCGACAGCTCTTGTTGTATTTGTCCTGAATATGGGCCGGTTTATCTAATGTCAATTTCAACAGAAAACAATTCAAGTTCACCCAATCTTGTTTGAATATCTTGGAATAGCCAATATAAGGGTTTAGAAATGTTATAAGATCAAATAAAATAGTAAATACTGTTTAAGTGTAGTTTACATTATTGATGTTTGTCCCTTCTCTTAAACCTTGATAACAATTTGTTCCAATGCCTAATAATAGTTCAAATGCACTTAAAATCAACATTAGATATACTGTCACACACCTGATTATATGTGTGTATAGGTATTTGGTGACATTTCAACCTTGAAGGCCAAACTGCTATTGAAAAATCTATAATGTATTATCTTGAAGGCTATTTAAAATCCTATTTAAACTGCATTCAGTAATAGGAAAATTGCTGTAATTTCCTTGATACTCTAGTGATAACAAATTGGTAAACAACAGAATGCTATAGAAAATTGAGTAACTGATTAATAGAGGAATATAGTTATATTCATTCATGAATTGCCAATAAAATATGTTAAAGAAATCCTAGTTATAAACAACATCAGGAGTGATCCTCCTTCAACTTGGGGGTAATAACAAAATTACCGAACAGTGTTGTCAAGAGCCGAAGTCCATGAGAAAAAAGGCAGATGAACCATAATGTACAATTTATTTACATATGTATACCCCCACTCCATAGGAGAGGGGGGTATGCTGTTTTACCCTTCTCCGCCTGTCTGTCCGTCCGAATGTCCTTTCATCTGTCCGTCTGTCCATCTGTCCGAAACATCTTTCGTCAAGGATTTCTCAGCTTGTGTATGTAGTAATGATTTGATATATGGTCTAAAGCCTTAGTATGGTGAATTGTAGAGTTTCTTCCCTATTTCAAGTCTGTAACTCAACTTCTTCCTGTTTGACGATAACTTTGATTTGTCCCATTATAGCCATATATTGAAATTATTCGTAAAGGATTTACGGCTTGTGTATGTAGTAATGATTTGATATTTGGTCTGAATCTTAAGTATGATGAGTTGTATCCTGTTTCCCCTTTTCAATTCGGTAACTAATCTACTTCACGTTTGACGGTAACTTTATCACTACAACAGTGCCAATGATTGTATTGTGTCAACACCTGTATTATGTCAACACACATTTAAATTAGCATTACCATATTGATTCAGGGTTCAGTGAGCGGGGGTATAGCTGTCTGCCATTCGGCGACAGCTCTTGATGGATGAAAGGTCCTATAGACTGCTAATAGTTTAAAATGAATGTACTTTATAGGCTATCGGAAGATTAGGTGGACCTGCAATGTTAAAAGAATGTCAAGAACTAGAGACCAAACCACTAGACCCTTTTTTTAAGGAGATTATGACAGCAATCGATAAATTAAAGCTGGAAGTCCATGAGAAGATGGAATCTCTAAAAAGATCATTTGATGAACTACAATGTGGACAAGATGCTTTAAAAGATGATGTGAAAAGATTAAAGACTTCACATATGGATACCGTTCCATGGAACATCAGAGGTAATTGGTTATTTCATTATACTTTATTTTTTTCTATAGAACATCTACTTGTCAGGAATGGTTTTTGTCTCGTCCGTGACAAAAAAGTCGTGGAAGCGAGACTTAGGGATAGTGTTTCCGGTGGCGGCAGCGTTGGTGTCAACAATTGCAAACTGTTGTAAATTAACAAGCTTATGTTAGTTGTAGGTCCATAGTATTTGATGTGCAGTTGCATCAAAATTGGTACAACTCAAATCCGTACTTAGTTTATGGCCCTGGCCCCTTGGTCACGCATGAACCATCACTTTAAGGTTTTAGCAAGAAGTTTGTACAGCCTATACCAGTAGTCCTAGGCACTTGATATTTGAAGTGCAGTTGCGTCTTGGGGAGTATATACTGATTCCACACGGAGATAGTGGCCATTGCCCCTTAGTCACGCATGAACGATCACTTTAAGTTTTTAGCAAGCAGTTTCTTCAGCGTATACCAGTAGTCCTTGGCACTTGATATTTGACATGCAGTTGCATCTTGGGGATTACATACGGATTCCATGACCAGATGGTAGCCCTGGCCCCTTAGTCACGCATGAATGATCACTGTGTGTTTTTAGCAGGCAGCTTGTACAGCCTTTACAAGTAGTCCTAAGTACTTGATAATTGACATGCAGTTGCATCTTGGGGATTACATACGGATTCCATGACCAGGTGGTAGCCCTGGCCCCTTAGTCACGCATGAACGATCACTGTAAGTTTTTAGCAAGCAGTTTGTACAGCCTATACAAGAAACCCTAGGCACTTGATATTTTACATGCAGTTGCATCTTTTGGATTACATACGGATTCCACGCCCAGATGGCAGCCCTGGCCCCTTAGTCACGCATGAATGATCACTAAGTTTTTATCAAGCAGTTTGTACAGCCTATACCAGTTGTCCTAGGCACTTGATATTTGACATGCAGTTGCATCTTGTAGAGTACATACCGAATACACGCCCAGATTTTTGGACTGGCTTTTTAACCACTCATAAATGATTACTTTAAATTTTGAGCAAGCAATTTGAACAGCCTATACCATTAGCCCTAGGCATTTGATATTTGACGAACAGTAACGTCTTGGGGAGTACATACCGATTCAACGCACAGATGGTGGGCCTGGTCCCTTAGTCACGCATGAACGATCACTAAGTTTTTAGCAAGCAGTTTGTACAGCCTATACCAGTAGTCCTAGGCACTTGATATTTGCCATGCAGTTGCATCTTTGGGATTACATACTGATTCCAAGCCTAGATGGTGGCCCTGGCCCCTTTATCAGTCATGCATGAACGATGACTTTTAGTTTTTAGCAAGCAGTTTGTACATCCTATACTAGTAGTCCTATTCACTTGATATTTGACATGCAGTTGCATCTTGGGGGAACATACTGATTCCATGCCCAGATGGTGGTCCTGGCTCTTAGGCATGCATGAACGATTACTTTAAGTTTTTAGCAAGCAGTTTGTACAGCCTATACTAATAGTCCTATCCACTTGATATTTGACATGCAGTTGAATCTTGTGGAGTACATACTGATTTCATGCCAAGATGGTAGCCCTGGCCCCTCAGTCATGCATGAGTGATCACATCATTTTTTTAAGGAAATTGTTTACACAGTTAAATAATTATATGTCCAAATTTAAGTGATGCAGGGGCGGGCGAGACAAATCCTGTGTCAACAGTTTATGATACTTATTATAGGTGAACTACTATGACCTTGGTTATTTTCTAAATCCTTTTCCCTAATTTAAAAAATCTGCTACTATCTATTTCAAATAAAGATGCAAGTAACTATAAGAAATTGTTGCTGAACCATGTGGCCAATCTTACAGTTTTAGAATTCAAATAAATCAAGCAAACTAACAATTTGGAAAGTTGATTTTTATCACAGGAAATCTTCATGTCTTTATGAATGGATTGTGATTATTTTTTGGGGTGTTTAAAATTAAATACTTTATTACATTGGGCAATTCATTTTTCAAGAGGTTGAAAATGCCAAATTGTTAGTTTTATGTCTTTTCTCTATTTTTCAATAAATGTTGGGTCTTTATTTCCATCATTTTTTGTAAAAATGGAAAATTAGAAAAAGAATGACCAAGGAGAACATAAATGTGATATAATTATTTCCACTATGAAAAATTAGAAGTTTCATGATCTGAATAGATTTTTTTTTAAATTTAAGGTTATCACAACAGAACTAATGATGTAAATTCAAGTTAAAACCTTATAGTAATTTGCTTATATGTTTTCAGAACATATCAAGGCAACACTGGAGAGATGGAAAAAGTCTGACGAAAAATTTATAGATACACGTGCTTCAGATTATATACTGGAGTGTATGAATACAAAGAATTGTGTTGCTGTTACTGGAAACTCTGGTGTTGGGAAGACATCCACTGTAAGACATGTAGCATTAAAGATGGTAGGAGAGGGGTATGATGTCTTACCAATCACAGATCCAGCTGATATTTCTAAGTATGAAAATCCAAATAAGAAAATGTTGTATGTTTTTGATGACTTGTGTGGTAAATACACATTGAATCAAACTAGTTTTAACAAATGGTCAGAACAATTACCTTTTATTGAGCCATTGTTAGAAAATATTAAGATTATTTTTTCCTGTCGATTGCAGGTTTATGAAGATGTAATGTTTAAAAGTGTAGGGTTGTTTACATCATGTGAATGCAATCTGTTGTCGGAAGAATTGTGTTTAACAGAAACAGAGAAAGATTCTATTGCGAAATTGTATTTAAAAGCCAAAGCATCGAGTATAAAGCCATATTCTAACGAATCTGATTTTTTCCCGCTTCTTTGTCGTCTATGTAATGAGAGCACTCATCTTAATATTATTGATTTCTTCCGGAATCCTTTTTCGGTATATGAGTCAGAGTTTGAAAAATTGAAAATTGTTTCTTCTATCAAGTATTGTTGTCTTGCCCTTTGTGTCGTGTTTAACAATTTTCTGATGGAAGAATGGTTTTCTGAAGAGGCAAAAACAAATACTGATATAACATTTTTCATACAGAATACTTGTGAAGTGTGTAAGTTAAGCAAAGGCAAATCCAAGCTCTTGTTAAAAGATGGTTTGGACTCCTTACTGAATACATTCCTAAAGAAGGAAAATAATGTATACTCAACACTACATGACAAATTGTTCGACTTCCTCTCATATTATTTTGGGAAAACAATGATAACATTTTTGATCAAAAATGCAAGTTGTTGGTTTATTCGTGAGAGACTTTTGTTTGAAAGGCAGGTTGATAGTGATCAGTATATAACCATTTTACCTGATAATTTTAAAGACATGTATATTAACAGAATAGTTGATGACTGGAGTAAAGGTTTTGTAGTCAGTGTATTTTGTAATTTCAATATGAAGATACCAAGTTTCAAACAAATGTTTTTTTCTTACATAAAAACGCTAGAAATGAAGTATCAGAGACAGCTAGCACACAATGTAGACATAATACAAAAGGCAACTGCACTAATAGTGTGCTGTTACATTGGAGAAATTGATTTGACTAAGTGGTCTCTTAGTCATGGTGTTGATGTTAATCAAAGTAGTTCTGATGGTTGTACTCCTCTGCTTGCAGCATGTCAGCAAGGAAACATTGATAATGTTAACATACTATTGACTAACAAAGCAGATATAAATAGATCTGGTTCCCTAGGGATAACACCTCTGATGATTTCATGTAAAAAGGGCCATGTAGAAATTGTCAAATTATTATTAACAAACGAAGCAGATGTCAATAAATATGCCGACAAAGAAGTATCATCGCTGTCCATTTCATGCTTAGGAGGTCAATTAGAAATTGTCAAGTTATTACTAAATAACAAAGCAGACATTAATAAATGTTCTAGCATTTACAGAATGTCACCTCTTCATATTTCATGTAGACAAGGCCACGTGAACGTTGTCAAGTTGTTATTAAAAAACCATGCATATATAAATAAGGGTAATGTAAATGAAGAATCCCCTCTTTTTATTGCATGTCTACAAGGTCACATAGATATTGTCAAAATATTAATGGCCAATAATGCTGACATTAATAAGTGTAACAATGTAGGAGAAACTCCTCTATTTATTGCATGTGCAAAAGGGCACACAGAAATCGTAAACTTATTATTAACAAATAAAGAAAACATTGATAAATATAGTGACTTAGGAGCATCACCATTGTTTATTGCATGTCAAGAAGGTCACGAGGGTATTGTAAATATATTATTGGCCAATAAAGCAGACATTAATAAGTGTAGCACTAAAGGAGGGGAAACACCTCTAACTGCCGCATGTGCAAACGGGCACACAGAAATTGCAAACTTATTATTGACAAATAAAGCAAACATTAATAAATGTAATAATGCAGGAGCATCACCTCTATATCTTGCATGTCAAAATAGCCACATCGACATTTTAAAAATATTATTAACCAACAACGCAGACATAAATAACTGTATTGATTTTGGACTATCACCATTAAGTATTGCATGTCTCAATGGTCATATAGACATTGTCAAATTTCTATTAACCAACAAAGCAGATATCGATAATTGCACTGATAATGGAATATCACCTCTGCTTATTTCATGTATTTACGGTCGTGTGGATGTTGTCAAGTTGTTATTGACCAACAAAGCAGATATCCACAAACAAGCAAATGATGGAACAACGCCATATAACTGGTGCCAGAAATATGGTCACGACGAACTAAAGAACCTGTTCCTTCAACACAAACAAAATGAACAAAAATAGATGTTCTTATTCATTTTTCCGGATAAAGCTACTTATTTATACAGGATTTTTTTGCATTGTACATATCTAAAATAATTTAATTCATCTATCGTGAGTTAATATACCAGTATTGCATTGTTAGAAACAATTAATTGCCCTTTGTCCTGGTAAGTTGTTAAATTTGGTGCAAAGATTGATGTTCGACACTGCTGAATATCATGGGTGCCTTTTTTGAATCTATATATGTATTAGCTTTAACATCTAAATATCTGAAACGATATGTAATAGCAAAGATACTGAACAAATAAAACAAATAAAAACAGCATGTATTATGCAACACATATCTCTACTAAATCAATACGTAATTTTCAATGCCATATCCGTACACCAACTTTTCATATCTAAAACATAATTCTGATGAAAGAAAATGTATAATGTACAACTCATTATATTAGTCAAACTATTTCTGATGTCTTGAATATAAAGTCAAAAAAATTGAAAAAATGGGGATGGGGCGGATAAATAAAACGACAAAAGACTTACACTTCCCATAACAATAAAAAAACGATTCTAATATGTTCAAAATAGCATCAAATCACAAAACAACTTGAATCGACATGGTGTAACCAAAACCAAATGGATCTGTCATATCTTTAACTACTTGAAATAATAATTGAATACAACCATTAAAAAACACTTTTTGCGAAATTCTCGCAGACACCCAAATTTGTAATTTGCAAGACATGCATTATACCTAATTTTGATATCCAATACAAACAACAACTTATATAGTCTATGTGGCCATATGTTATAAGGGTTTGTTAAAGTGAAAGATGACAGCAACAGAATATGACAATGTATTAGTTAGACTTTAAATTAAGAAAAATAATGATGAAGCAATTTCAACACTTTGAGGATAATGAAAATAAATCAGCTGTACTAAGCACATAAATATTTAGTTCCTCGAAGAATACGCATATTGAGTTGTTTTGAAGTTTTTTTTTCGATTGATTGGCTTTTCAATTGCATGCGTCGAGGTACAGTACATATGAATGAGAGTAATAACAAAATTACCGAACAGATTTACATACAGCCGAAATCAAAGGGTAAGAGACAAAGAAGGTGCAAAATCCCCCGAAAATTGTTAGTCGTAACAGTCCTGACTTGATAATTTTGTAAACCAATTTAATGGCTCACCAGACCTTCCTTTCCTTTGTGGTATTGTCAGGTAGCAGCTCAACAGCGATTGATATTGAAAAGCTGTAGTTGCGAAAATACTGTTAATCCCAGTACTAAGTAAAACATGAATCTTGAATCATAGTTCTGATGTAAACTTCAATTGTTCAACATAAGACTGATATCTGTTAAAGAATTTTTTTAATTATCGTATGTGACGGAATGTTTAAAACCTTGATAAATTGTGCAGTCGCGAAGATAACTATGCTTCAGGAGAAAATCTGCATAGTTTGTAGTAGCACGTAACGAATCAACAGTGACGCATTCACTACACAATCAGGAGAAGTTGGAATATTACTGTACATATTTTGGAAAATGGTATGCCCCTTTTGTCTTAAAGATGCATAAAAATAGAAAGGACATCATCAATGTATCTATATGTGAAACTGAAGGATCTAGCATCTTTTATTTCATGAGCTTTTATGAGTTCTGAAAAATATTCGGTCTCGTATGAGTATAGAAAATTGGTTTGCGAGAAGAGGAGCACAATTCATGACCATTTATATACTGACTTGTCGCTGATAGAGAGCACCTCCGAATGTGGCAAATCTATTATCAATTTAACAATTAAAGCATACTGCACATCTCTTTTTCATTCTAGAATGGTTTTAAGGAGATACGTTTGCCGCCAAATATTTTATCCGCAACCAGAATCATCGGCCTACAATTATTTTTCGCTTAAATATTCTCTTACCAATTACCAACAAAAAAGAAAGATTTATCAGAAATCCTATTAATTTTTCTTGAGGAGCGAATCTCTTGAAATAGAGCAAAATTGTCATAAATTGTAGAAAATGGCAGTATTATTGTACGGCTTATTTAATTTTTAACAAAGATAATGATTGAAAATGTACAGTATCTACCTACGTTTTTGGTACTTTTAGTTGATTTTTATGATTATTAAAGTTAAAATTATTTCAACATGTATGAAAAGAAAGTTGATTTTTTTTTTGTGCAGAACATATGATTGAAAATACAGAAATACCAAAGTTGCAAAATAAGCAAATTCTCATCAACAGTATTATAATAAAAAAATATTTAATATAATAAACCAACACTAATTAAAATTTCAGAAACATTCCTTACCAAAAAATATCGAAACAGGTTGCCGCATCCAGTACAAAGGACACCTACCTAGTGCGATGCACATGATGAGGCCTCAGTATTTTCTAGGATTTGGAAACATTTTAGAAGAATTGGAAATTCAAATAGTGTCAATCTTTAAGTCAACTATTTTTATTTTGATTTGGAGAAAGTTCTCTTTTTGAAGCAATTTTGGCCACAATCAAGCCAACGTACAGCCGATGAAAAAAAAAGAGGGTGGGGGGGGTTCCCTCCGAGAGCTTATACCATGTTTGACGCTTTCTTCAATTTCGGCTTAAATTTTGCAGGAAAATTTTCAAAGCTGCTTTTAATTTTCAAAGATTTCCTTTAGTCGTAAATCATGATTAATACATATGAAAAGGGCTGTTTAAATTAGTTGTATTTTTTTTAGAATTTTTATCTTATAACGGTGGCTAATATATTTATCTTGAAAATAAAATAAAAAAAAACAAATAAACAATCAATGCAACAGAAAGTCAGACAGGCTTTGTGATCATAGGTAAAGTTACGTCTAGATGTGTATCTCTCGACAAGTTATGGTCTATAATGAAATCAAATAAGGGAATGTTCTTTGGTACTTGTAATAAACTCATCCTTGACTCTTTATACAGAGTGTATAAAGTTTAGAGGGAGTGTTATTCGATACTTTGTTATAGACTAATCCATTTTGTTTTCTTTTAAAACAGTGTATACACGTATGTGAACTTACTTTAAAACAGCTCAACATGAAAATCTTATCCCTTAATAAAATATGCATAAACGGAGTTGGAAGACTTTTTTGGATGCGTTTTCCACTTCACTTTTGTCCGAAACAGATCCTGTAGACCATTAGACGTGGGACTTTCAAACATTGTAGGATGGTCGCTCTATATGTCTTAATGTACAAACTTTTTCCAGAGGGGATATATCAGGGTACATCTGGAAGCTCAAAAAGGGGTGGGGTCTTCCTTTGTAAACCTAAGGGAAAGTGACATACATTTCTATTCTGATTTTTTTTCTCTCTTTGAACTGTTTCTGGAAACTATATACACAAGTTCCATAAAACGTAAAAGGAAAGGTGTGGGTAATGTTAGAAAGGGTTCAACATCTTAGAAAATCTGTTGTTATGGAAACCATACAAAAAATTGAGATTTTGGTAATACATGTAGCTGTTTTTGTTGATAATTTTAATTTGATGACATCAGTATTTTTACTTTGGAAAAAAGGGAATCGTGCCAATTTTTTTTCTTGAAACAGGGTTTGAAAATGGTTGTAATCGGTAATGGAGCTTTTGGTTGCCATGGAAACCAAACCAGAACCTTTAATTTGAGGAAATCGTGTTTTCTGATGCATGTTGTGTTTTGATTTCCACTATATGTATAAAATAAATTATAAATGGAACCCCTGCTCATTTTTTTTCAAAATTTTTCAAACTTCACGGGATGATAACTAAGGATCCAAAATGATCCTACAGATCTCGGAATTCCAAAATTGTTCGCATGGACACGGAACAAGGTTTAAAAATGATCAGAAATTAATGAAATTTTACGGGAAATTAGCCCATCATATTTAGAAATGATTTACGGCTTCCAAGATTGTTTAGGATGTTTCATTATTAGACTTGGAATTCAGATATGGGCATTATTTTTGGGAATTCTTGTGTTTGCATCCAAACACTTTTAATAATAATATTTTTCTGCCATCTTTCTTTCCTTATTCTCGTCCGCAGGAACTTGTCTGAACCAGATCTCAGATTCAAAAAGATCTAGAACTTTTGAACTTTGTAGAATGTTGTCCCTTATATATCAAGTTGTGCAAGAAAAAAAAATTCCAAAGGGGTTGATGAAGGGTACATTTCGGGGGCTCAAAAAGGGGTAAGGTCTTCCAGAATAGCCCTATTGGAAATTATCTTTCTAATGTTTTACCATATTCCTAACTGTCTCTGAAAAACTATTAAAAAGGCTCCATGAAACTTCAGAGGAAAGGTGTGTGTAATATAAGAAAGAGTTCCACAGGATCAAAAGTTTCAAAATAACTACTGTCGCCATGAAAACAAGAAAAAAAAATGAAATTTTGAGAAATTAGAGTTTATGTTGATTATTATATTTTGATTACAGCCATATGCATATACAAATGTTATCCTATGCCTATTGTTTGGAAGAGGGTCTGAAAATGGGTGTAATGGACAAAAAGCATTTGGTTGCTATGATCACAAATGAGGAAACTTATTTTTTAACAAAGAGGTTTTCTGTTTTAAAATAGGAATTTGAAAAAAATTTGCTTTTTTTTTATTTATTTATTTTTTTTTTGTAGCAGTATGTTTTAACTAGATTATAAGGGGAATCCATGTCCAAATTTGTTTTGTAAAAGGTCTTTAGTAGATAGTTATGGCTACTGAACCGATTGGTTGCCATGTAAACCAAACTACAATTTTGACAAAATTTTAAATTTTATTTCAATTAATTATGACAGCTATTTGAAATACCTAGATAATAAGGTTACCCTTGCCCCAATGATCTTAAAAGAAATATGAAATTGGTTATATTGAATGATTAAGTATTTGGTTGCATGGTTCACCATCGACAATATACAATTACGGCCCTCTGAAGAGGTGAATATCTAAAATTGTCAACCGAACTAGTTGTCAACCCTAGTCGGTTGACAATTTTAGATATTCACCGATTCTGAGGGCCGTAAATGTTTTATTATACCGAACAAACATTGCCATTGGATAAAATATATGAAAAAAATATTTACATGTATGTAAAATAATCAACATGATGAAATAACTTGATTTTTCCCCTGTTGATATCACATTCTGCTTTGCATGTGATCTTGTCTCGCTTGCATTTAGTTATACATTTTTTGTATATATTTTCTTCGTATTTCTTAGTTTACATGGATTTAATCGGGTCAAATATGAAACCAAGAAATATAAATATCATTGTTAGTGTACCGACACAACACAAAGTGTCCGAGAAACTTGAACTACATGTAATCCTGGATTTACCCTAGTTTGACACGTCATATATACTCGGAGCATCGGTTTTCATGGCCTCAAGTGTCGATTATGATGTCATGATTTTCATTGAAAAGCAATGTAATCCACAAAAACTAATGTCCCACAATAACCCATGATCAGACGGTAAATCACCCTTTCCTCATTTTGTTCCCTTGCTTAAAATACATGTAATCTTACCTTATTTGTTTATGAAATCAATTTTTATATCCGTAAGTTTGATTCGGTGTTGCTTATAACTTTTAATTCCTTATGGTCATTGATTTGTCACTACAATAAACTGTTATGTGGACTTCCGCCAAACAAAATCTAAACTGAATTGAACACACTTACATACAGTTGACACAATGCATTCTCTTAGCCCATAGTAATGAAAGATTGAACATCTTCACAAAACAATGAACCTAAATAACACATTTCTCCTGTCTTTTCCCACATAATCGTGAACCTGTCGCTTTTAATGATATCAATATCCATTTCCTTCTAGAATTAGACCAAACCTTTAATCCCTTCAAGGCTTTTGGTGTTTCGAAGTAATATTGCACAAAGTATGCCAATGTCGTTTTTGTTGCCTTTTTATTATTGTCGGTGTCCTTAATAGCTAGGAGCTGGTCCAAATCCTCATCGGTTGAACAACCTGACACTGGCAGCTGTCATTTGTTTACAAACGATCATTACGTAATCAAAATGGGAGACAATTCAGAGTAAACTGCAACCAGAGGCTACCTAAAATCCGACCTATAACGTCCTTATATTTAATTATATCAATACAAATCGATATTTTTAGTTTTTTTTATCAAAATACTATAAAATTTCACAAAACATGGTTAACCACCATACATTTAAATTTTCAAGGGTTATTCACCCGGTGAATAATAGGTTATTCCGTGGGCATGAGTAAGGTTATTCAACCTTTGTGACAATTTCAAGAAAAATATCCAAATTATTTTATGTCATGTGACCTAATTTGAACCAATAGAATCAATTACTTATTATGTAAGGTATAATAATATTAAAAAATTTTAGGTATATGAAGTCATATACTTTTGTGTATTTTATATTGAATTGTACTTTATATGTTTTTTTGTATATATGCTTTCAACCCTTAGGAAAACATTTTCAGGATACCATGTTTCATTGTCATAAATATGTATAAGAATATCTTGTCATGTTTAAATTGTAATACAGTTCAATACATTATTTAAGATATTGCATATATTTCGTTGCCATGTCGTCAATAATTGACAAGTCCTCGGAATAATATTGGATTGGAAATACAATGGGAAATTGTCAAAATATCTTGAGGTTATATAGTTCTTAACGCATAATTTAAAATAAATAATTTGAAAACTCAAAATTGAAAGGTTGAATACTCTACACATTTTTGTTGAAGACCATCATCACATAGTAAAATTAAGTCTAAAACTATTTGATAACAGATACTTGAAGACAAGTCAGAGATATTTTTGTAAAATAAACATAATAGTTAATGCTCTACCCCTGACACTGAGATGCTTTGGACGTTTCTTATATTTAGCAGAATATCCAACTAAAACAATCATTTAAATGTATCAAAAAGGACATTATATTATGTATTTATATGTATTTTACAACTTATTTGGTGTGTATCAAGATCAATGAATGTAGCACAATTCAATAGTATTATGCTATTTTTCATCAAATTTTTAATCATTGATACTATTCTTAATATATTTCTGTTTTCTTTCCTTTTTACTCATGTGAATAAATAACAAATACCAAAATTACTGTTAATTTATTTTCTGCATATGCGCATTTCGACAACTTATGTCTCATCAGTGCAGATCAAATCAAGACATGTAAATAAACACATTTTAATAGCATACTTTCTTAACAGATGTAATCATTATGAATAACAACTGAAAGCGTTGTTCCATTGCTTGGCTTTACCATCTATTTACAGAGATGTTGTCACATATGCATTTACTCCATATCTCTTCATTGCGTATAAACGTTAACATGAAGAGAATAGTATGAGATGTAAATTATTTATCATATTGTTGGCTGAGAATAATTCATATATGTAACCCTACCGCTAGCTGTTGCTGGTGCCAGTACCGAGTCCGGCTATCCCGAGTTCCTATCGTTTTCTATGTTTGTCTTTTGTCATTTTATTGTTTATTGTGTGCAGTTCTCTGGTGGATTGTGGCATGTGATTGTAATTTTCGGCAATGTAAGTGCTTCCTGTTATCTTCCCTTCATTAATGGTGTATTTGCCCTTGTATGAACTATGTGATCAAGATATTCAAGATATTCTTTTCACTTTTAATCAACATTGTTTTTTGAATAAGTTGGCAAAAGTGATAAAATATGCAGACGGATATGGATATTTTAGGTAGATAGGCCCATTTTTTTTTATTTTTTGGCCTATTCATCCAACAATTGAAAAATAATTAGTAGGATATATGATTGGCTTATGACAATTTCTCTTAATAGGTGATTTGCCAATTACCGACTTTAGTCCGTTCTTTGAAATTTTAACTCAATCAAGAACACGTGACACCGGACAAATCGTCACATCTACAGAAGAAACCCTTTTAAATCAACTTCCTGGCATATGAAATCTATCGATATATATAACAAAACAAACAAACACATAAAAAGTCATATTATGTTGATAAAGTTCACCAAAGATGAAGGGTGCTAACCGTTCACATCAAAAGAAAATATTCTTCACAGCATGGCTAGTTTACGTTGGAAACCACTCATATTTGTCCAGTCTAGAGTTGCTTCCCTTTGTGTAAGTTTGTAAAATGCAAGGTCAAATTGGGAAACTCTGCTAGAATTGGCAAATGGACTAAAAGAAGAAAATAATGACTAAGTTTAAACCAAAATCGATTTGATTTGTTTGATACATATAGATTACACCACAAGATCCCGTTCATTACCATATTTTATCCACTAGAGATAGTAAAATTGTAATATTTTAATTGCGAGGCTTGCCGAGCATTTTTAAAATTTTTAAATTTAACTATCGAGAGAGGATAAAATATGATAATTAACGGGATAAAGTGGTGTAATCTTTTTTCTCTAATGATAGATGATAAACACTGAGAATTGTTTTCTGAATATATTTGGTGAGAATTAGCACGGGGCTTTATTCAACTTACGTTGAATAAAGAAAATTTATTTATCGGGTCAAAACCTGTTTAAACTTGAAAATTCATTAGAGAAATATAATTATGTATTAACATGTTTACCATTTCATCAATCAGTTAGGTGGAAAAATCATTACCAGAAGAAAGATAAGACGATTATGTCATATAATTCAAAATGAAACTTTTTATATTCAATAGATATGTACAGTAATAAAGTCTCCTTGAAAAAAAAGCAAATTTCATTTTCTATCTTTTAAATCTTTTTATGAATTTATATTAGACCAACTTATTTACATTCAGCACACAGCGATTTTTTATTTGTAATGATTGCAAAAAATTGTATATAATTTGCAAAAAATTGTATATAATTGTCAATGTAAAAATTAGCATTTAACCTATATTCTGCAGAACGTTATTTCATAAATTTTATTCAGGGGCCTAGTTCTTGTATCAGATTTAACATAATACATGTATGAAATCACCATCAAGACAAACTTATTTTGAAATGTTAATTTAGTGTTATTTGTATGCTGCAATTTTGTAATTTGTATTTAACAATATATTAAATAAAAATACAGATGAAATGTGTTCTTTAAATATCCGTTCCAAACTATCAAACACTCTTTTCTGTGATCTATTGTTTTCACTACGTATATAGGATCCATTTCACGATAGATGAATGGCAAAATACTGGAGTTTTTATACGACCGCAAAAAATTTGAGGTCGTATAATGGTATGGCACTGTCGTTGTCGTTTGTAGACACCTTTGTTTTTGGTCAATAACTTAAGTTCTAGTTGACCAATCCTTATGAAATTTTAATACAGTGTTCTTTGGCACAAAAGGAAGGCTGTGGTGGGTTTTGATAATTTTGGCCCCTCCGGTTTTGAAAAAAGGGGCCAAAAGGGAAAAAATTGGGTGTTTTCACATATTTGGTTGTAGAATATTTATTATTTATTGGATTTTGATGGGGTTTCTTTCAGTGTGTTCTAATTAAATTTCCTATCAGTAATATGCAACGGATTTTACGTGGCATGTACCGTTCACGAGATAAATGGGGCCCAAAAAGGAAGATTTTCAAAAATTTCTATTTTTTAATTTTTAGTCTGATTTTGATGCAGTTTTTGCAATGGATTCCTCTTGAAAATAAACATAGAGCTGCACCATCAGATTTCTTTTCCTAGGTATCAGAGGCCGAATGGGGGGG
>MJUU01051486.1:4254-18765 GCA_002080025.1 Modiolus philippinarum | reverse complement strand
AAAATTGCAAATTTGTAGAATACCTTTAATTTTTATTTTTCATCGGATTTTGATGGGATTTTTTCTTTGGATTCCTCTTGATATAAGCTTTCTGTAGTATGGCAACATATTTTGTGTAGCTTTTACTGTTTCCGAGCTACAAGGGGTCATAGGGGCCAAATTGCAATTTTTGAAATAAGTGAAATCTTTGTTTTTCATGCGATTTCATTTGATTCTTTTTAATTTTTGTTTTGAAGTCCTCTTGTTGTAAGGTTTTGGTAGTATATGTCAAAAGATTTTGCATAGCTCTTACCGTTTCTTAGCCGTAAGGGATCAAAGGGGCTGAAATTGCAATTTTCAAAATATGTAAAATCTTTTATTTTTTTTTTTATTTGATTTTAATGGCGTTCCTTCCTTCGGATTCCTTTTCTTGTATAGTTAAAGTAGTATGCTGACCAATTTGACCTGTCTCTTACCATTTCCGATATATATAAGGAATTATAAGGACTAATTTAAATTTTTCCTTAGTTTCTGTGCAGCTAATTACTGAGTCAAGCTCTTTATTGTGTCCATTTAATTACTGGGTCAAGTTCTTCACTGTGTCCTCATTCATTTTGAATTACACTTGTTCAAATTTCAGTGTTTCTACATGCTGCGGCCGTATCATGCTGCCCTCAGCGTAGCCCTTTATTGTCTGTTGTAGTCAAATTTTATATTTCTTGGTCAAACCTTCAGAGGGAAATAATTTCTACAACGGACAAACAAAAAAATGAAACAATTACACTTCCTTTTAAGTATGGTTTTGTGCTTAGCCACTGTGGCCAAAGTATTTCTTAAATAATATTTATAATATTTTTCAGAACGATAACATATATTGGAAGTTTAAATACGTTTCAGTCACAAAAAAAGACAGGTACAGTTGATTTTTCCCCTCGAAACTATAATAGCACTTTTGAGAAGTGTGGTCACTATTTGGGATTAGGTTTTGATTTAGCTTTACTTATTGACTCGACATCTGCTGCAGATTAAACTATTGATAGTTTTAATTAAAAGTGCTATATTTATGGTTGCTTTTTACAGGCGGAGAAGAAGTTTTTTTTGATACGTTTGAAAGGGTAAACTCCTTTTTTGTTTCGTCATTTTATTCTCTCTCTTTTTGCTGAACTGGCAAATGATCTATTTGATATGAATGGCATATCGACATGTGACGAAGTAGTTCTTTCATACAGTGAAAAAATAGAAAAAGAGCAAATATGGTCTAATTGCAGGCTGCAAAAGTAATGGAAAATCGAAAAATAGGTTCTGATGAAATTAAAATACAAAGCATTTGTCTTAGTTCCTTTAAAAAAGTAATTTAATGAGGGCCAACTATTTCATGGTAATGACAATGACATTTGTTCTGCAAAGAAAGGCAGTAGAATACCAAAGGAACAAAAGTGATGATTACAAAAATCGAGGTCCAAAGACATGACAAAAATGGAAGCAGAGAAAAAAAAAGTCATAACAAGGACGCGAGACAGCTACAATGCACAGAAAAAAAGACGACATTAAGAACTAAGGCACTTATTGTGTTAACTCCCATGAAAACTTGGAGTGACATAAGGTGCTCCAGAAGGGTAAGCATGACATCCTTCACTAGTGGCATCCGTCAATCTGTCAGTGAGTCAAGCTAGGGTTGAGTCAAAACCAGTTATGTCAAATCCATGAAGACGTGAAATCTAGCTGAAAATGTCCATTTTCATTTGGGACAAAAACACGTAATTTCCGTCAATTATGTCATTATGACGGCAAAGTCATTATTTGGAATGTCGATTTCAAACTTTAAATCTATAATATGAGCCAGATTTATGTCTTTCTTTAGTGTCTTTAAAAACTGTGTTTGTTGATTTTTTTATGTTTTTGTTTGTATTTCACATACTATTTGAGTTAGAAGTTAAGTCCACAGAAATCCACAAAAATATTCAACTTATCAATTGACTACAAGTTCTGCAGGTGTTCGGTAGGTTCGAACCCAATCCAAGTTGGCCATCACGAAGAAACTAAACACTGCACCGGTTGAGGTAATCTTGCATATTCTTAGTATCGTTTCGTTTATCAGAGGTATTGACTTGAGATTGTGTTCTGTCATTTGAGTGCTGATTGCCTCTACCAAAGGTACCATTTTAACATTTGACCGTGTAGATGGATTTGCAAACTGTTTCATACTTCAAGTTAATAGACCATTTTTATATTTATTTCATCATTCCTTGCTCTTGATTTCGAAGCACTTCAACTGATTATTTACCTCAATTTATTTACTTACTCCCAAGTAATTTACATGGAAATAAATACTTCATTAATTTTATGTATATTCATTCATATGACATTTTCTTAGTTTTTGACATTTTGTTTTGTTATGTTTCACCTAAATATTAGATGTGCTCGTGCTTCCTGACCACCCCTTTTCTAACTAAACTCTTGAATTCAACTTATTACTCGGAAACTTACTTTAAACTTTTCATAAACTATTGATTATGACTTTCCATTATTATTTGATTACAATGCTGCTGAGGAGAGGCACCTCCTAGTAACAAGTATACAGCATTGCACAATTTACTGCTTATTATGTGAATCTGGGTATTTTTTTGTATTTTGAAACCGTTGGATCGATGCCACTGCTGGTGGACCAGAGATCCGCAAGGTATTCACTAGTCCAGTAGTCAAATTTTACTTTGAGCTTTCTATATATATTCTTAATTTAACAATGACGGAATATGGAGTAAATGCAAATGAGAAAAAGTCTCTCCAAATACATGGTAATACAAAACAATTCAACAACGCTTTTATTGTTTTTCTTCATTTTGAAGTCACCAATGAGCTTTACTCATCTCATAGCAAGTTCAAGACGGCCCCTAGCACCGGTTTAAGCGGAATTCATTTCTAATTGTCGAGCAAAGCTACATCCATGCTTTTTTAGCTTTGATCCATGGATGCGGGATCGTCAACAAACATACACTTAACTTGCAAAATGTTCTTACAATCGCTGCCATCCATTGCCCGACAGAAAGGCAATAGAAGACGCCCACAACTTTTACACAACCACAGGGCACTCACTGAGCCAACTGTAAGAAAACTTTGCATGATAAATCATGAGACGTGGGCACAATGAATAGGTGGTCAGAATAGCAATTTAAAATTACAATTTTTTTTTAATAAAGTCAAAATGTGGAAGTATGATAGCGCATTCATATGAGAGATTATCTTAAGAACAAGTACACCATAACTGGAATGTATATAGAGCATACATCTCTCTCATTGGGAATCTTTTTACGGACTCCGCACTGCAGGAGAGAAAAACTCCAGTCTAAAATTAACAATGAAGGGATATGGGGTAAATGCAAATGAGACAAAGTCTCTACAAATACATGGTAATACAAAGCAATGGAAAGCTTTTATTGTTGTTCTTCATCTTGAAGTCACCTTGAGGCCTTCAACAATGAGCTTTACTCATGTCTCATATCAAATTCAAGACGGCCCCTAGCACCGGTTTGAGTGGAATTCATTGCTAATTGTCGAGCAACACTACATCCATGTCTTTTTCTCCTTTGATCCATGGATGCGGGATCGTCAACAAACATAAACTTAACATGCAAAGTGTTCTTACAATCGCTGTCATCCATTGTCTGACAAAAAGACAATAGAATCCTGTTTTATTCAAAATTGTAGCCTCCAAAACTTTATAAGGCCTCATTCCTTGTATGGCTTTTGGTGGATGTCCTTGTTATGGATATGGCCTTCTATTTCAATATGAGTACTTCTTTGCTGAATATTTTTTATGGCTTTACATATTATTTGATTATAATGCTGCTGAACAGAGGTTACTCCTTCAAACAAGTGTACAGCATAACACAATTAACCGTTTATTAAGTGTCTTGGGATATTTTTGTGTTTTTAAACCGTTGGATCGATGTCACCAGAGACCAGAGATCCCAAAGGGTATTCACCAGTGTAATATTCAGACTTGTCTGACATGAAAATTTTACCTTGCGCTCTACAGAAATATTCTGTTTTATTCAAAATTTTAGCCTCTAAAAATTACTAGGGCCTCATTCCTTGTATGGTTCTCAGTGGATATCCATGGATTTCCCCTCCTTTTTGGGTATTTTTTTGGTAATGAGTACTTCTTAGCAGACTTTTTTATGATTATGGCCTTCCATATTATTTGATCATTTTAATGCTAATGAGAAGTTACTCCTTAAAAACATGTAGAGCATAACAAAATTTACTGTTTATTGTGTAAACTGGGTATTTTTGTATTTTGAAACTTTTGACCGATGTCACTGCTGGTAGACCAGTGGTTCTGGAGGGTGTTCACCAGTCCAATAGTCAAACTTGTCTGACATGAAGATTATACCTTGCGTTTTATAGAAATATACCGTTTTAATCAATATTCTAACCTTTAAAATACTAAGGCTTCATTGCGTGCATGGCAATCGATGGATGTCCTTCGTAATGGATTTTGCCTCAAATATTTAGAAATTTTTTGGTAATGAGTACTTCTTTGCTGACTATATTTGATCATATCTCTCCATATAATTTGATTATAATGCAGCTGATGAGAGGTTGCTACTGGAAAAACGTGAACGGCATCACAAAATTTACCGTTTATTGTGTAAACTGGTTTTTTTTGTATTTTGAAACCCTTGGACCAATGCCACTGCTGGTGGTTCAGAGGTCCTCGGGGGTATTCACCAGTCCAATAGTCATACTTGTCTGATTGTCTGACATGAAAATCTCAACCTTGCGCTTTATAGAAATATACAAAGCAATGGAAAGCTTTTATTGTTGTTCTTCATCTTGAAGTCACCATAAGGCATTCAAGGATATATTTGTATTTTAAAAACAATACGATTTTTACACATTTGGCGTTACTTTGTCAGAAGATAAGTTTTTGGTAAAGGTTGAATGATTTTTCACATTTGTCCTCCTCGACCTAAAAAAGTAGCCTGCATTTGCAGACGAGTGACTGCATACGACTACGCTAATGCAACTTTAAAGAGAGGTCAGAATTGGAAAATAATTCTTAACAGATCACAGTGATGCTGTAAAAATCAATGCCAAACCCTATCATGGACAAACCAGTAGTAAAAAAAAAATTTGTAAGTACAATGTGCTTGACACTATACTAGTAAGAGGTTGCTTCTCTACATGGGAAGGTCAGTGAAATATTAAATGTATTTACATGATACATATTTTGTATGTCTACAACCCATGAATATAAGAACNCCCCCCCCCCCCCCTCCGCCGTCATATAAATGTTATTTCGTTCATAATTAATTATTTCCTGAAAAAAATGATATGATACACTTATTGAATGAAACAAGTGCAAAAGGGTGGGTTTTAGGGGGACGTAGGGGTAACAGAAAAAATGTAATGGGACATTTTTAATGTCAAAAGATTTTTTCGCAGTTTTTATACCATTTTCACGATTAACGCCCTTGAATCCTGGATCCCCCTGGTGTCTGTGGTTGTGCTATAATGTTTGTCCTTTGGAAATAAAGTTATTATATAATGACAAACAGGATAACACGTAACATCAAGAGGTACCAATCGATGAAATCACATGAAAATAACCTATCTGTACCATTCTCTGCTTGGCGGATTCCGCCTGCGAAAAATTACTTCTGGAGGGGTTTCGAGAAAGGGTGGGGTTCTAGTCAATTTTTTGGTCGATGTTTGCTAACATGTAGCACTGTTACAACCACTTTTGTAATCCCAACCACTTTTGTAATCTCTTGATTACAAATGTGGTTTTGGGTTACAAAAGTTGTTGGACTAAATGTCTTATCAACCACTTTTGTAATCCCTAACCACTTTTGTAATCCATCTTTCTTAAGATTTTTTTTCAACATAATTTGGATTCAAAAGTACAGGTTTAACTGTAAAATATCACTTTAAGGAAAGATCAAAATTTTTATTTAATGAAACTCTTTGAGTTCAATGAGGGATTACAAAAGTGGTTTAGATTTCAAAAGTGGTTGACTTAGAATTTTTATCAACCACTTTTGTAATCCCTAACCACTTTTGTAATCCTACGATTTCAGATCTGTTTTAGAATTTTTGAAATCCAGAACCAATGTCACTTAAAGTATAAATCAACATTTTTTTTTCATGAAACTCTTTGAGTTGAATCAGGTATTACAAAAGTTGTTAAAATTTCAAAAGTGGAAGACTAAGATTGTTTATCAACCACCTTTGTAATCCCTCATCCCCTTTTGTAATCCCACGATTTTAAATATGGTTTAGTATATTTAAAATCTAAAACTACTCACACTTTAAGTAAAGATCGTCATTATTTTGATGAAACTCTTTGAGTTTGAATTAGGGACTACAAAATGGGTTAAGATTTCAAAAGTGGTTGACTAAGAATTTTCATCGACCACTTTTGTAATCGCTTACCGCTTTTGTACTTCCTAACCTGTTTTGTAATCCCATGATTTAAAATGTGGTTTAGTATTTTTGAAATCCGGACCACTTTCATTTTAGGTAAGATTTATCAACCTCTTTTGTAATCCCTAATCACTCTTGCAATCCTAAGATTGCAAATGTGGTTTGAAATTTTTGATATCGAGAACCACTGTTATTTTGAGTAAAAATTAAGATTTTTTTATGAAACTCTTTGAGTTGAATGGGGGATTACAAAAGTGTTTGAGATTTCAAAAGTGGTTGGCTAAGAATTTTTATCAACCACTTTTGTAATCCCTAACCACTTTTATAATCCCCAACCACTTTTGAAATCCTTCGATTTAAGATGCTTTTAATAATTTTTGAAATCAAAGAGAACCAGTGTCATTTTGAGTAAAAACCAAGATATTTTTATGAAACTTTTTGAGTTGAATGAGGGATTACAAAAGTGGCTGAGATTTCAAAAGTGGTTGACTAAGAATTTTTATCAACCACTTGTGAAATCCCTAACCACTTTAGTAATCCCCAACCACTTTTGTAATCCTACGATTTTAGATGTTTTTAAGAATTTTCGAAATCAAAGGGAACCACTGTCACTTTGAGTAAAAACCAAGATTTTTTTTTGAAACTCTTTGAGTTGAATGAGGTTTTACAAAAGTGGTTGAGATGTCAAAATTGGTTGACTAAGAATTTTTATCAACCACTTTTGTAATCCCTAACCACTTTTGTAATCTCCAACCACTTTTTTAATCCTACGATTTTAGATGTTTTTAAGAATTTTTGAAATCAAAGAGAACCGCTGTCATTTTGAGTAAAAACCAAGATATTTTTATGAAACTCTTTGAGTTGAATGAGGGATTACAAAAGTGTTTGAGATTTCAAAAGTGGTTGACTAAGAATTTTTATCAACCACTTATGAAATCCCTAACCACTTTTGTAATCCCCAACCACTTTTGTAATCCTACGATTTTAGATGTTTTTAAGAATTTTCGAAATCAAAGAGAACCACAGTCACTTTGAGTAAAAACCAAGATTTTTTTATGAAACCCTTTGAGTTGAATGAGGGATTACAAAAGTTGGAGAAATTTAAAAAGTGGTTGACTAAGAATTTTTATCAACCACTTTTGAAATCCCTAACCACTTTTGTAATCCCCAACCACTTTTGTAATCCTACGATTTTACATGTTTTTAAGAATTTTCGAAATCAAAGAGAACCACTGTCACTTTGAGTAAAAACCAAGATTTTTTTTATGAAACTCTTTGAGTTGAATGAGGGATTACAAAAGTGTTTGAGATTTCAAAAGTGGTTGACTACGAATTTTTATCAACCACTCTTGAAATCCCTAACCACTTTTGTAATCCCCAACCACTTTTGTAATCCTACGATTTTAGATGTTTTTAAGAATTTTCGAAATCAAAGAGAACCACTGTCACTTTGAGTAAAAACCAAGATTTTTTTATGAAACCCTTTGAGTTGAATGAGGGATTACAAAAGTGGTTGAGATTTCAAAAGTGGTTGACTAAGAATTTTTATCAACCAATTTTGTAATCCCTAACCACTTTTTTAATCCCCAATCACTTTTGTAATCCTACGATTTTAGATGTTTTTTGATAATTTTTGGAATCAAAGAGAACCACTGTCACTTTGAGTAAAAACCAAGATTTTTCTTTATGAAACTCTTTGAGTTGAATGAGGGATTACAAAAGTGGTTGAGATTTCGAAAGTAGTTGACTAAGAATTTTTATCAACCAATTTTGTAATCCCTAACCACTTTTGTAATCCCCAACCACTTTTCTAATCCTACGATTTTAGATGTTTTTAAGAATTTTTGAAATCAAAGAGAACCACTGTCATTTTGAGTAAAAAACAAGATATTTTTATGAAACTTTTTGAGTTGAATGAGGGTTTACAAAAGTGGTTGACTAAGAATTTTTATCAACCACTTTTGAAATCCCTAACCACTTTTGTAATCCCCAACCACTTTTGTAATCCTACGATTTTAGATGTTTTTAAGAATTTTCGAAATCAAAGAAAACCACTGTCACTTTGAGTAAAACCCAAGATTTTTTAAGAAACTCTTTGAGTTGAATGAGGGATTTCAGAAGTGGTTGAGATTTCAAACGTGTTTGACTTAGATTTTTTATCAACCACTTTTTTAATTCCTCATCAACTTTTGTAATCCTACGATTAAAAATTTGTTAAGTATATTTGAAATCTAGAACCAATGTCACTTTATGTAAAGATCGACATTATTTTGATGAAATTCTTTGGGCTGAAGGAGGGATTACAAAATGGGTTAAGATTTCAAAAGTGGTTGACTAGGAATTTGTATCAACCATTTTTGTAATCCCATGGTTTCAAATGTGGTTTAATATTTTTGAAATTCAGAACCACTGTCACTTAAGGTAAGATTATCAACCACTTTCGTAATTCTAACCAATCTTGTAATACTACGATTTCAGATGTGGTTTAGAATTTTTGAAATCCAGAAGCACTGGGTAATTCCTTCATGTAAGCGATCACGAAAATTTTAAGTACAGAATTTAGAGTATCAATACAGAGAACTGCATGGATAAAAAAGAAGACAATCTTTAAGTAGTCTTATACTAAGAAAAAAATGTTGTGGAGAATCGCGCAAATCTTACAGTAGTCTTCTACTAAGAAAGAAGTTTGCGAAGAATTGCGGAGAATCTTTCAGTAGTCTCCTACTAAGAAAAAAGTTTGTGGAGAATGGCGCAGAATCTTACAGTTGTCTTATACTAAGGAAAAATTTTGCGGAAAATTGCGGAGAATTTACATTAGTCTTACACTAATGAAAAAGTTTGCGGAGAATTGGCAGAATCTTATAGTAGTCTCCTACTTAGGAAAAAGTTTGCGGAGAATTGCGCTGAATGTTACAGTAGTCTTATAATAAGGTAAAATTTTACGGAGAATTGCAGAGAATCTCACAGTAGTCTTATACTAATTAAAAAGTTTGCGGAGAATTGTGGAGAATCTTTCAGTATACTCCTACTAAGAAAAAAATTTGAGGAGAATTGCGGAGAATCTTACAGTAGTCTTATACCAAAGAAAAAAATAGAGGAGAATTGAGGAGAATTTTACAGTAGTCTTCTACTAAGAAAAAACTTTGCGGAGAATTGCACAGAATCTTTTAGTGGTCTCCTACTTAGGAAAAAGTTGCGGAGAATTGCACAGAATCTTTTAGTGGTCTCCTACTTAGGGAAAAGTTTGCAGAGAATTGCGGAGAAACTTACAGTAGTTTTAAACTAAAGAAAAATGTTTGCTTAGAATTGCGGAGAATCTTACAGTAGTCTTCTACTAAGGAAAAAATTTGCGGAGAATTGCGGAGAATCTTACAGTAGTCTTATACTAAGGAAAAAGTTTGCGTAGAATTGCGGAGAATTTTACAGTAGTCTTCTACTTAGAAAAAACTTGGCGGAGAATTTCACAGAATCTTTGAGTGGTCTCCTACTTAGGAAAAAGTTTGCGGAGAATTGCGGAGAATCTTACAGTAGTCTTCTTCTAAGGAAAAAGTACAGTAGTCTTCTGCTATTGAAAAAGTTTGCGTAGAATTGCGGAGAATCTTACGGTAGTCATCTACTCAGGACAAAGTTGCACAGTCTTTCAGTAGTCTCCTACTTAGGAAAAAGTTTGCGGAGAATTTCAGAAAATCGTACAGTAGTCTTATACTAAAGAAAAAGTTTCCGGAGAATTGCACAGAATCTTTTAGTAGTCTCATATTTAGGAAAAAGTTTGCGGAGAATTGCGGAGAATCTCACAGTAGTCAAGTTTGTGGAGAATTGCGGAGAATCTTACAGTAGTCTTATACTAAAGAAAAAGTTTGTGGAGAATTGCAGAGAATCTTACAGTCTTCTACTAAGGAAAAAGTTTGTGGAGAACTGCGGAGAATCTTTCAGTAGTCTCCTACTAAGAAAAAAGTTTGCAGAAAATTGCACAGAATCTTTAAGTAGTCTCATACTTAGGAAAAAGTTTTCGGAGAATTGCGGAGAATCTTACAGTCTTCTACTAAGCTTCTACAAAAGAAAAAGTTTGCGGAGAATTGCGGAGAATCTTACAGTAGTCTTATACTAAGGAAAATGTTTGCGGAGAATTGCGGAGAATCTTACAGTAGTCTAATACTAAGGGAAAAGTTAGCGGAGAATTGTGGAGAATCTTTCAGTATAGTCATCTCCTAAGGAAAAAGTTTGCGAAAGATTGCCCAGAATCTTACATGAGTGTAATACTAAGGAGAAAGTTTGCGGACAATTGCAGAGAATGTTGCATTGTCTATACTAAGGAAAAAGTTTGCGGAGAATTGCGGAGAATCTTGGAAGCAGTTTGATACCCGTACTTAACAGTGGGTATAAACGTGAAGTGGGATTGGAATTTTTTAGCAAGAGGCAAACGGGATTGTGGCAAAAATGTGAAAACATTGAAACAGGAACGGATGACCAGCATGCATGTGAAACGGAAAAATGCAGCATCTTTAAGAATCTTGGAAAAAAAATTTCTGCCCGTGAAACAGGAAAGTGTATATAATTAACAGGATTTAGGGAAAGGGATCCCATTTAGACCCCTTAACATAGCCCTAACTCACCAATTCCCTTTGGATAACTCTAACAATTTCCCTGACAGAAACCTAGCATTTTACTTGACTTATAACATCTTATCCTTTCCCAAAATATAATTAACCCAACCCTTTCCATATAAATTAAATAATAAACCCTTCAGTTCCCTTACCGTTACTCTTTATATAGCACCATTATAACCCTTTCACTCTATTTATCCTGAATTCTTTTCAAGCCTACCCTTACCAAACCAAAATTGTTGCGGCAATATTACCGCAATATCTTAGCTATATTGGGGAAATAATCTTTTTGTCACCAGAACTGTTGTTATACACTCTTTCAAATGTTACCGCTAACGGTGACAACTTCTGGTGACATTCTGGCTACAAAAATTACTAACCCTTTCCCTAAATTTAACCCCAACCCTTTCACTGACTATAACCCTAACCATTTCCCTAAATATTACTCTAACGTTTTCCCTGACTATAACCCTTACCCTTTCCCTGATTAAAACCCTTATCATTTCCCTAAATATAATCCTAACCCTTTCTCCAGCTATAACCCTAACCCTTTCTCCAGCTATAACCCTAACCATTTCCCAGGACTATAATCCCAACCATTTCCTTAAACATTTCCCACGCTTTCCTTGATTATAACCCTAACCATTTCCTCAAATTGACCCTAACCATTTCCCTGACATAATCCTAACCCTTTTCTCCACTATAACCCTAACCATTCCCTGACTATAACCAAACCAATTCCTTTAATATAACACTAACCCTTTTCCTGACTATAACCATTATCATTTCCCTTAATATTACAACATAACCCTTTCCTTTACGATATATCTGACCATTTCCCTAAATATAACCCTACCATTTCCTCACAAACCCTAACCCATTCCTGGACTATATAACCCTAACCATTCCCTAAATAAAACCCTAACCCTTTCCTTGATTATAACCCTAACGATTTCCCTAAATGTAACTCTAACCCTTTCCCTGACTATAACCCTAACCATTTCCCTAATTAATAAACCTAACCCTTTCACGGACTATAACCCTAACCCCGACTACAACCCCTAACCCTTTCCCAAACTATAATCCTAATAATTAGGTAGCTTTGACCTACATTTTACACTTCATTGACTTTGGTTAAGATTTGCATTAATCACCATTTCTCAACATGTACACATTATAGGACAATGATTTTTCATCAAATCAATTGCCTTGATGAGTTTTACCCAAATTATTGACAATTAAGTGGCTTTGACCTACATTTTATGCTAAGTAACTTTGGTTAAATTTTGCGTTTAAGTCTATTTCTGAACTACTATCCATTGTAGCATCATGATATTTCACTGCAAGATTCATCTAAAAGAGATCTGCCCATCTCACCAACATTTGAGTGTCCATGACCCACATTTTATGGTTGAATGACTTTGGTTAAATTTTGCATTTCATCACAATTCAATGAGGGGAACATATTTTATGAATGATGGACTTGGGTTAATCTGTTGCGATAAATTTATTGGCGCCGCATCAGTGTCTTACAGACAAGACACATACTCTAGTTTCTTTTGTTTTTTTACCATGCTTCACACTCATGGATAGATCCATGTGTTTGGATAACACACAAATACCTAAGTTTATTTAATGTCTATTTTTATGCATAAATCATAAAACATTTGCATACTGCAAACTTCATGTTTCGTTTTGTAATAGAATCTTATAAACTTTGAACTTTGAACTATAGTTTCTCAGTAACTTTGAGTGATAGGTCAATGATATCTGGTATGTAGGTGTCTTAGGTAATACATGGCAGTCTGTTATGTGGCTTTACCAACTTTTTCCTAAGTATTATACAGTCCACAGGAGATTCTCTGCAATTATCTGCTGACCTTTTCCTAAGTACTATTCTGTCCACTTGAGATTCTCCGCAATTCCCCGCTGACTTTTTCCTAGATACTATACTGCCCACTGGAGATTCTCTGCAATTCTCCGCTGACTTTTTCCTTAGTATTATCCTGCCCACTTGAGATTCTCCGTAATTCTCCACTGACTTTCTCCTAGGTACTATTCTGCCCACTTGAGATTCTCCGTAATTCTCCACTGACTTTTTTATAGGTACTATACTGCAAACTGGAGATTATCCGCATTCTCCGCCGACTTTTTCCTAAGTACTATCCTGCCCACTGGAGATTCCCTGCAATTCTCCGCAAACTTTCCTATTTTCTTAATACTGCCCACTGGAGATTCTCCGCAATTCTCCGTCGTCTTTTTCCTAAGTATTATATAGTGCTCTGGAGATTCTCCGCAAATCTCCGCTGACTTTTCCTCAGCTTTATACTGCCCACTGGAGATTCTCCGCTAACTTCTGCCTAGGTATTATACTGCATTGGGAATTCTCGGCAATTATCCGCTGATTTCTTCCTAGGTATGATACTGCAATGAAGATTATCCGCAATTCTCCGCTGACATTTTCCTCACTATTATACTACCTTTGAGATTCTCCGCAACTCTTAACAAATTTTTGGAAATTATTATGCTGCCTTGGAAATTCTCCGCAATTCTCCGCAAACTTTGTCTGATGTATTATACTCCCAAGGAGATTCTCCTCTAACTTTTTACCAAGTATTATACAGCCCACTGGAGATTCTCCGCAATTCTCCGCTAACTTCTTCCTTAGGTATATACTGCATTGGAGATTCTCAACAATTCTACGATGACATATTCCTGAGACACTACCTGTGAGATTTTCCGCGATTCTCGGCAAACTTTAGTAGTTAATACCCTTTTTGGGTGCACATTTTCCGAAAAGTTTTTCGGAAAATGTGCACTCAAAAAGGGTATTAACTACTATCTACGGGACTAACGAGAATAAACAATTGTTATTCATTACAGTTGAGACGGGTAAAACGGGCTAGATTCTTAATTCACTCACATTTTTTACGTTGCTTGCGGTTTAAGCATAACACGGGTTATACATAACACTGACGTGTATCTCTGGTTCTACACTTTTGATTCCTATATATTTCTAGTAAGTCTGACAGGTCGTCACCAGTTACTCTCTCTATAACAAATATATTGCTAAAAGGATAATATAAATATACGATTTCCCCTTGAATATCAAGTATTTCGTAAAAACCATATACCTTTGTTTTTATTTTTTTTTAGATTGGTCAAATCATATGCGAGCATTTTTTTTTTACCTGATTTTATGATAAAAGTCAAACATTATTACTTACCACAACGGTTATACACCCTCCTACCTGAAACACACTCATAATTTTTTATCTAATAAATATTCGGGTTATAAAAAATGACAACGATTCCCGTAATACGAATAATTTTAAAACAATACAAGGAGTAAAAATATGCCGAGTGATTACTTCCGCTTACTCATCGTGGGGCCAAGCGGGGTTGGTAAAACGAATTTGCTAATGCACCTTTTATTTAAACCCTTATTGTATTACGACAAAATTATTCTTTACGCAAAGAACTTAGAACAACATTACTA